>BGZK01003989.1:0-17326 GCA_005406025.1 Eumeta japonica | reverse complement strand
CATAGAAAAAGATGAATAGAAGATATGTGACAACAGAAAAGAATGGAGAAAGAAAGCTATGGAGAGAGAGGTCTAGAAAAAGCTGCAGGAGACCTTACCGAGAAGGGATTCCAATCAATGATACTGAATAGAGCTACGATAGCGAGTAATAGAAAAGTAAATGAATTCATGAATACAACAAACATTAATGTAATATATACTACAACGTATGTAAAAACCATTGTAGATCGGAAATAAATGGGCTTTATTATTATTATAACTTTACATAAATAAAAGTTTCAAAATTGTACTTTTAACCAATATTGATTATTATTCTCTATAAAACACTTATAGACGAATTTTTAAACATAATTAAATTTGAGTTAATTTATATTTTTAAAGATTTTCAATGTAATTAAAAAAAAACAAGTGTTAGAATCCCTTATTATTTAAACTCAATATTATGCAAAAAATATTTGTACAAAATGTAAAATAATAAAACTGTAACATGAACTTGCAAGTATACTTATTGTTTTTGTATTAAGGACAGTATGATGGGTGAGACACTAATTCTTTATCAAACGATAATATTTGTATTTAAACGAAACTTATAAAATTTTCTTTGAAATTGATTATTCGTAACTTTTTACAGAGCTGGACATGCAGGTAATTAATATTAACACTTTGTTGTTTGAATTAAGCTTTTTACGGAAACGAAAAGATAATGAAAAACATCAAAGTATAAATTTTGAGTATCGCTATACAGCAGAGCCAAACGTGGAAAATGGCAGTTGACAACATCCCCGATGTGGAAGGGTCTATGATCTCTTACGGTTTAAAAAAACACCTTTCCTTAATGCCTGACTTTGAAACACGATAGTGCAAGAACATAATTATAAGTATTGTGGGAACGGAAGCGGGACTAGGTGTCGGCTGTTAGTTAACGTTAAAGGCCGAGTAAAAAAAAAGGTATTCAGACTGAATTAAAGTAATTATATCTTTTTGTATAATCCGTGTACGATTTGACGGCGATAAGTTTTGATATATCAGCATTGACCCATATTCAAACGAATTCCCTGAAATACAAAAAGTCGCTGTGAGGTACTTATGTCGTTATTTGTTAGACATTAGCTCGGAGAGGTTTTCACGGAAGATAAAAGCGTTGGTAAAACATTTTCTTTTTTTTTTTGCTTTTGTACAAACGATGAAACGAGAAGATCTCTTCAAAGTTTGTTTAATTCGCATATACTTTTACTTAAAGGAGACGTTAAGTTCTTATAAGAGACGAAAGTACTTTTTTTTCTCACCAGGTGGCAGACGAAACTTTTTCATGGAGGGATAGTTTTGTTTCTCTTTGTTTGCGTAAAAAAATAACGTATAAATTTGTAGTACGACATCTATTATTGCGAAAAGCACGTGAGATTCAAGGATGAAAATTTTAATCGACCGCAAAGAACCATTAAAGCTTCAATTTGCTTGAAACATTCTGTATCTACTTCGAATATTAATAGCGAAGGTAGCCTAGATTCCGGCGATTAAGTAATTGAATCGTGTGGGTCGGAGGTAGGCGTTCAAGTGTATCATACTTTGGCTTCGCGTTGTTATTAATATGAAAAGGAAATTTGTATCTACCCACTGTAACCTGCTGGTATCCGAGCGAGTTTGAACTGTTTAATTACCACGGATTTTATGATTATATATATTTTTTTCGTTTATCGAATAATATACTGTACATAATTATTCATTATACTCATAACATAAAAGTTAAATAATAAAGATTCGATTGGTAGTCTAAAGTTTAAGGTGTGTTACTTCCAAAGGCATAGTTGCCCAATTTTTATAATTTTTTTTTTCAGTATGACTTACTCATTATAAAATGCATGTTGCTATATTAATTATAACGTAATTATGTTATTTTAATTTATTTTTTAATACACCAGTCTTTTATGTATTATTTGACTAAATGAAAATTTGAAATCTTTGATAATACAGTAAAGAAATTTTCATAGATGTGAAATTGTTCAAATTAAATAGTGATGGTTTCGACAAATTTTGTGACATTTAAATGTACTTAAAAATTTTTGACATGTTTTTCTTAAAAAAGGTTAATGAGGCTCACGAGCGTAAAAAAGAAATTTTATTATCAACCAGTATTTTCATTTCTTATCAAACGCGTTTACTCGCATGTCACATATCGTAGTTTCTCTCTGACTCGTATGCAGGATTCGGCTATTGAATGTCTTTTTTTATTGGAAATATATATTTATAACTGATTCAATACTTTACGAAAGTTTCCTAAGTAAATAATTGAGTCATAAATGAATTATTTAAAGTTTGTCGCTTAACGATAAATTCAATAATTTATTTTCATCATTAGAAAACGCTTTCTACTTGGTTTACAAATTCTTAACAAATTGGATAAAAAAATTGAACAAATATACATAGAATTCTTTTAATGATAATAATAGAAACTCTTTGATTCTTTTGATTAATTAGAATATGAATTTTAATTGTTATCAAATTAATTTCATCTAAATCGAACATTAAACAATAGAAAGTACGAAAATTTCAATGTTTTTATCGTATTTGGTTTTATGGTGTGTATACAAATAAAAGTAAGTTTGTCCGGCAATAACAAACAAACTAAAATGGTCCTTTAGCTTAGAATGGGAGAGCGAACTTATCATTAGTTTTAGAAAAACTCTTCAAGATTAAAACACGTAAAATTCTATCTTAAAGAAACTTCTATAGAAAAAGCGTTATCACACATGTAATTTATGAAAGTTAACGCGAAGTGATGTTAAGAGAAACTTAACTTTTCAATTCTAAAAATAACGGTTTTCATTGAGCCAATTCTTTTGTGATCGAATAAAGAGAAAAAAACCAAAAAAAACTATTATTTCACTTATCGCTAAATGACGCTTGAATTACGGAGCGAGGTCTTGCTCACTTGTAGATATTAAATTCCCTCTTGGTTTTGAATTTAGAGATCAAAGAATTATCAACGTCTAGGTATGATTTCACAATCCGGCTTTTCCATTTCACTTTAAGCATTATCCTTAAGTGCACTAATAACTTGCTTTTACTTTCTAGTACTGACTATTACTGGTTTCTTTTAATTTGATTTAAGTTAAAAATCGTTGGTGAATTTTACTATGAACAAGGGTCAAACCTGTTACGTTTTGTAGTTTATTCTCAAGAGATAAAAACAGAAACATGAGGCTAACTTTTTCAGATTTAATTATGTACATTAAGTATAAAATTATTAGAGAAGGAAATAAAGTTCCAAGAAGTCGAGTTGATTTTAACCTATAGATAGTTCCAGTATATTATAGTTAGGAATTATGTATATCTTCTTTTACCGGCTATTAGTCCAATAAAGTCGTAAATTAATATAAGGGTAAATATTATACATCTATGAGGTTGTTACTGAACATGCGCAGAGTCTCTAAATTGAATGTCCGACTTTGTGTAGTCAATGGAATTGCAGATAACAGTTAATTTTTTTATTAAGCTATTGCATAGCTTTTATTTTTAGTGCTAAATTAATATTATTGCTATTTTGCTTAAGCAGTTTCATTTTTTTCTCTAGCATTTATCAAATATTCTATAAAAAACGTAAATTTCAGAAGTATTTATTCAATTACATTAATCTAAGTTCTTAGAGATTCTCGAGATCCTAGCTTATAAATTGCCCAATATTAGATCTGCTAAGGTGTCATTTAGTTAATACTAAATGAGGCCTAAAATCATGGAAAATAAGTATAAGGGCACACTATTCCAATCGACGATGATAGCTCAGGTCAAAAAAACTCCAATCATATAGCTAGGCACTTAAATATTTTTAAAACCATTCAGGTAGCAGTGAACCATCTGTCTATAGAAGTGTTGTACGTTTCTGCCAAAAAAAAAAAAAGACCAAGGACGATATTATCAAACGCTAATTTTTGGGTTACCTAAATGAATACCAAGTGATAAGTGAGCGTTAATACGGTTTCTAACAAGCTGTCTCAGCAAATGATCTTCTAGTGTATCTGAGACATCTATGGAAAAATTAGTAAATATATCGATTCTGTGGGCTTACCAAGATACATGTAAGGTTTTTCATGTAACTGTGAATTTCAGTGACCCACATTGAAAAAATATCTTGTTATCATTACTGAAATTCTAATTTACGCAACAAAACTTTTGGTGCTACATGTGACAGCGAGAATCGTTTAGTAATTAATACAAAGAGAAATCTAGTTATAGGCCACTAGGAGTTCTGTGCTCCTAACAAGATATTCTAGTTGTGACAGTCCGAACGACTATTAAGCATGACCTAACTTCTGAGGTAGTTAACTAAATATATTGTTAGCGTAACATAATTTTCAGTAATGTTTGCATCATACTATTGTATTGGGTAATGAATGAATTAGTAGTGTTCAAAATTTATTGTTAAAATGTACTACTCATTACTGTTTTTGTCACTAAAATAGCATTGCAATGGTTACTATATGTATGGTAAGTGTAACCATTATGTAGTACATACTTATTTTATACATAGATAGGTACGTGCTATATTTACGTCGCATTGCATTAAAATAAAAATGTAAATCGTGAGTGATCTGAATGAATTGATAAATAATGTATGGATAATCTGTCAAATCTTACGAATTACTTTTTACTTTTTGCAATCCGCCGTTAATATGCAATTAATAAGCATTATTTAGGAATATATCGTCAATGCGTACCTACCTAAGTAATTTTAATTCGTTTGGTAAAGCAGAAAAATAATATAGTAAAATTAAAAACCAAAACAGAATTGAAAGACTTGTATTTATGCATATATTTTATAATCTTGCAGTGTATAAAATTACATTAAGTAGAAACAATCAATAAAAATAAGGGAGGGAGGGAGGAGAAATACAAAACATAGTTAAAACAACATTATGGTCAAAATAGAATAAAGAATATACAAATTGTAAAAGTTTGATATTTTCTTACCTAAAATATAAACTAAAATTATAATTACGCACAGCTTGTGCACAAGCTGTTATTTTATATCTTATTAGGTTCTAAAATAAAAATATGTCATAAATCAATAACGGTCAGGTGAATGATAGCACAATCTTAATCACAAATCTTACTTTTTATTTGAGCTAACAATACACGTATGAAGTCCAAATACCTTTGATTTCAAGGAGCTTTCTTTAATTTCAAGCCTTATGTCGGTATCTCAGGCATTGGTATATCGAGTGATGGTTAGTTTTGTAGTCGCTTAAAAAGGAAAGTTACGATGGATTAAAAGCACTTTGGATGCCTTATAGAGCTAGACAATACTGCTGGCCGAATCAAGGCCTTCAATTTTAGTATGGTACAGGTGTCGATGAAGATTTTATAGTATTCTCATCTCTTGGCTGAGGGAGATCACCATCGTTCCTCTTTGAACACTCGATCATATCAGATGTTTAAATTATCAGCTAACCAGTAACCGTTGACCTTTTAGCTTTGCAAAGACATGATGCACTTCTTTTTATACTATATCTCTTGTATCAGAAAGACTACGAGGAATTGTTCCATGTCATTCGTCTCACTAGTTGTCGCCACGCTAATTGAATTTAATTTCTATTCATAATAGATAATCCAAACATTACGTTATCTGGTCAAAATACCAATGTTCCCGAACAAACGCCATACGACCTTCAATGCTCGCTTATCCCAGTAGGTAATACAAAAGACACAATTTTGGTTCCTATCCCGCTTGTACTGTCGGTCACGATTTTGATACTAAATTCTCCCATGCATTATTATGAAGCTTGTTCAAATTCATGTGTTGGGCGTCACTTTATATTCCGTGCAAAGTATTTTCAGTTACACTTCACAATAACTAAACCGTATTTTACACCACAATAGCAAGTAGCAGTAAAAATTTTGGCTAAAGCAAAAGAAATGTAACTGAAATCAGTTAAATGTAATCCTATCAAAGATTAATTTATTTATTTCTTTCTGAGTAGTGTTTATGTTTTTATAAATGCCATTTTGTTGTATAGCTTAAATTAAATAAAATGACTAGCATGAATAAAAAATGGATTACAGTCGCTCAAGATTTTGTCACGAACCCTTAAAAGACAACCCTTTATCGACCCCCATCAAAATTATTAAACCGCGAACACGTGAACGACTCGAGACGGTTTTCCTTTTCAGAACTTTTCAGAACTTCGGTTCAAGGAGAAAACTTTAGTCCCGAAACTTGGGGTATTATTCTAATTCAAATTTCGCTTACAATTAAAATCGTTTCCCACCCTACCCGACATTTTATCAGTTTCATTCTAGAGTTCGCCCTTCGGCCCGCTACAGTATTCATTAAGGGTTTGTTTAATAATTGAATTTAGAGCCTGCGCGATGTTAGCGCGGCGTCCTGTTTAACGTTATTAGACTATTTTACTGATTAAGCCGCCCCGCAGCGGTCTTGATATCGGAGACCCTTATCCGGCAGTTACACTTTAATTTTTAATTTCACGGAATATTTGGGATCGAGCCAGACGTTACCGCTAATGGTTTTATAGGTTATTTTAGGGTCCAGCGGGTTTTATTATATATTTTTATTTGACGCTGGTCTTGACTTAAATTGGGTCTGTATGTGATAAAAGTTTGATCATAATCACTTTTTTGTTAATTAATAAATTCGATAAAATAAACTTAATAACTAAAATTACTTGGCTGTTTATAACAACTAAAACAATTATCGAAAATATTTAACTCAAAGTCCACTACATAGTGGAAAATACTAAAATATTTCTAGTAAGGAAAAGTCGTCATAAATACAATTGTTTGTCATGAGAAAATTAAAGCGCAAAGAAATGTTTTACTACCGATTATGTGATCGTTTAGTTGTAGTTTAATTTTCTATTTATTTAATAGACAAAAATCTAAAGTTAGTATTGATTTTTCATTACTGAGGCACTTCGTTAACAATAAAAAGCGACATATACTCGACTTGCGATCGCCAAGAATGATGATTTTATTCTTTGGTGGTACAAACAAAAGAATAAGTTGCTCGCATTGTTCGTACACATTTCTTAATCTCCTATTGTACTAATCTAATCTGAATACACCGGGGACGAAAAACAAATCTCATTATTAAAGTCTGAATTTCGTTCTACATTCTTGATCGTGGTACAGCGGCGTGTCCAAACGTACCTACGAGGCGCGTTAATGCCTAAACCAAAGATAAAAGTTAATGGAAAAACTGTAAACGGCCTAACGGCTATAAAATTTTAGATTTTTCGCCGGTTTTCAGACGTAAAAATCCAATCGAGCCACTCAATGGTCCAGATAAAGAAGTTTCAGTATTCCGTATCGCTTTGGAGTGGCCAAGTTTAGAGCTCTTTTATAGTCCCAATTAGATTCGCCGGGTTCAACCCATCGCCTGAAGTATAATGGCGGGTCACAAGTACTTTGTTGTTGTGACAACGGAGTACTTATGTACTTATTTGCCATGTACTCAATAACATATGTGTAATATGTTGTTGGGCATATGACAAAATTCTGGATTGTGTTGTTTGCTTTTTATTTTCTAATTACCGATACCTCATACGACTATAACCTGTTAATTCGTATTAATTATAAGGATTTTACTATTATCGGACGACTAATTTCTTGATTTAATAATTTTTTAGGATTCTCCAATTATCGAGCATTTTTTTTTTGATTTGTTAATTTTTCGGTTTGTCAGATCATCGGATAAATTTAATTTATCTCTTCTCATTTCCAGATATCGCAAGACTAGCTTGTTGATTGAACTTGTTTTTTCGGATTTCATCAAACGATCATCTTACTGATTTAATATTTTCATCAAATTTTCAGATGGTTTAATACAAATCATATTCAAAATAGACACATCCAAGTTAGGGAATGTAACCCTATTATGGAAATATTGCTTTTAATATCTGTCTATCGCTCAACCAATCGATCGTTTATTTGTTAAATACATACTTTTCTGTTCTAAGAATACAAAATTTACGTTTGTTATTTTCGTTAATCATATGTGTAGGTATTTATTATTTACCCATCACTCGCGTCTGTAGAGCCATTAATATTATTTAATAGATGAAACGACTATAATATTCAAACGACTACTTACAGCTAAGCTTTAAACATTTTACCTAAAGCAGGAACCTGCACAACCAAGGATTGCATAATACAGACACGTAAATTAATAGACAAAGAGAAAACAAAGACACGACTGCATCGGAACGACAATGCAAAATAATCACGTTTCACGTACCCAAAATTGAAGAATTATGGTCATTGCTGGTAGGGTTATATGGATTATTTCATTCACTTGGGCGGGATCTTTGAATAAGGAATTTTCTAAATCCCTCAATCAAAAGAATTATGGATAAGTCAGGTTAATCACTTTTAATAATATATTTTTGGTTTTAAGTTTCTTATCTAAAGAAAGCCAACGAGACCTTATTATTTAGCCTACGCTGTCCGTCCATCCGTCAGTCCGTTCATTTGTTTTACCTTTAGAGGGCTATGTTTTTGAATCGTAATAAGCCAGTTGAAATAGATAACTTAATAAATATTAAAAATAAGGGTCATTACATAAGAAGAGTGCTTTTAAACTTTTTTTATTATTATTCTGTCTTAAAACTGTTATACATACATAGTGTTATATAGTACATTGCCACTAAATAAATGTTTTATTTAGTGGCATTATACTGTAAATTTTAAAATAAAACAGCAAATAACAATGACAAAACCTAATTTAATCGCGCTAGGAGCCCGAACTGAAACGAAAGAATTTTTTGTAAATACATAATGCAGTATATTATATAGTAGGGCAGAACCGAAGGCATGACTTTAACTCGTGCTTGACTAGTTTTGTTCATTTAAACCATAATCTGCCAGTTATTCGTGACTATGTTTCACCATCCGTTAATAATAATCAGCACGTTTAAGTATGACAGTAAAACTTAGGTGTGCCAGTAGAAATATAAAACCAGAATCGATGGTGGGATGAAATCTCTACGAAGTATTCTTAAAGTACGAACATACTTGAAAGTTAGATATAGAAATGGTGATGTGAGAGAACAATGTGGTTGGAAACGTTTTGACTAGAATATATAGAAAAAGGTATGTTGAAATAGTTCGGATATCTAATAAAGTATGAATATGCATGAGATAAAGTTTTGTAAGGGTTAACTCAGAAGATCTTATGTGACCCAAAATGGTGGTGTATTAAAAAGGGTCACATTTTAAACGCATCAAATAAACGGGTCCGCATGGAACGATTGATAGATGTCAGTAAGGCAAAAGAGTTATGCAAAGATCGTATTTTGCGAAAATCTACGGTTTCTATTTATACTTTTGGGAAACGGGGTGAGATTATAGACAAACAGAATTTTAAAAGAAATTTTTCTTAGTTCCATTACTGGTAACTAATCGTAATGAACTTTCGTTGATGATTACTTAATAGCTGTTCTTAAAGTATAAAAATATAAAAGTAAATACGTTCGTACATGTCGCCTGTTGTGCAATAACTTGCTATATTTTTAAAGTTTTCGTATCTATCCAACGACCCGAAAACTGTGAAGAGCCATTAGCGCTTCATACAATAGGAGGTCGAGCAAACATTCAGCCGTACAAAATTAATCACAAAATAAAGCCGGATTCGATGAAAGTCATTTGTTTTGCGAAGCAAACAAATACGGCAGAAAGCGAGGTTTTCCCCGTCAAAGCTCTGTTTGCCCGAGGCATACGTATAAATTATATGACGGCGCTTAAAGCTCCACGCCGCCTGAGACAAAGTAGGCCGTCCTCACTTGTTGCGTCGCTCCTTCGGCGTTCGGTAAGCTTTTACACACGCTGCTCTCGTAGAAGTTAACTCATTATTGGTCAGCGACTTTTATTTGTTTATTTATTTGTATATGTATATTGTATAAATAAAAGTAGGAAGTGGTAGTTTTCTCCGGTTTTGGAACTTTGGTAAACATTATTACTTTAATTAATAAAAATACTAACCTCTTAATAGAAGTCTATCGTGTCCAAACAGGAGATTAATACAATCACAGCATCAATTTTAATAACATCAGCAACTATACACACGTTAATTTAAAATTAATAATTCTTTGTATAATTTCCCCAGAACGGAATACGCGGAACGACCTGTTGAAAGTGTATCACATTCGAAGGCTTTCACGGTACAAAACGTGGTAGGGCGGGCCAGGCGTACTGCGATCCATACCGCCGCCCCGGCCGCGCCCTCCGCCCAGCCTAAACAACTGGGGCGGATACCACCTGTTCAGCGCAACATGCTAATGTGCGTTCATTTGTGGCGCCGCTGCAATTGTGATTACGTGCTCGAATTATTTTGAAACATAGATTTTGAATTATAATATGTTTGGTTATGGAAATACGTCAATCTCTTTCTGGTGTATTAATTTGCATGTTTGCCTCTGTGTGATAATCATCTGTTTTACGTTTTGTATTCAATATTAAAACATTCATTGATAATAAATGGAAACGCAAAGACAAATCCATAAATTAACTAATTTGTCTAGCAAAGCTCGACGTAGAAAGACGGAGAAACTTATTTCGATGTTGAATTTTTACGATATCATTATTAAAAATAATAATCAGCAAAAGGCAGTGATAGTTTTAAATGAAAAATTATAACTTCTACACTTATGCGTGACATGAAAATATAAAATTCTATTCGAGTTGTTTAAAAAAAGGGCTGATAGTGTTTCATGAAATTTAGAAATCGTATTTTATAAAGCATCAAAAAGAAAGAGGCACTTGAGATTTACATAACAGTGGATTAGTGACTCCACGAAAATTAAATGGAACGTAGGACAGTGCATCAACTCGAAACCTTGAATTTCTCCTATTTTTAGCTCAGAAGATTATGGCTTCTTAGGGATGAAATTTCGTTAGGTATCTACTCTCACAGCACGAGAAGGACACAAATGTCACTCAAAAATATTAAGCGCATGCAAGCCATAGCCAACATGAAACTTGCTACAGCTCACAGGATAATTTACACAAAAAAAATGAATGAAAAATATTAAATTATGAACGCGATCAACGTGAGCCATCCGACAAATCACATATAGAAAGGCACCTGCAGCTTTATAATAATCGGGAGTATTAATTAATTGTATTATATTCAATTGTGTACTTAAAATGAGATCGCGCAATAGAGATGTCGTTCCCACGTGTACATCTTGAACATATCTAATTGGTATGTTAGCCTTATTATAAACGATTTAATATTAGAATAGTGATTCTTATAAATACTTAATTATTTCTCAAATAAAAACATATCAAAAAAAAGTTCACTTTTAAAGTTTCAAATGAATTTTCTAAATGTTAGAAATTAAGATGAGGAAAAGTTCTAAATAGATACAAGAATAAAGCCGAGATACATCAGCTTTAATATTAAAATTAACGTAAGCTATTCTTCTGGGCAGCTCATATGGATCATATATCTATATAGCCATGCGGGATCCATCTATCGAAACGTTGCAATTCCTATATAAAACCCATATGAAGTGCCCTCAGGACGTCAATTTCTTCCCTTATGCGTCTCACGCGATGACTTAAAATTTTACTTCTTAAAGACGATTGGATGAGGGCGTACCCTGCGCAGACATATTGGGAGTTTAAAGTTGACAGACGTAACGGAAAGGCTAATATATCTTTACAAAAGCTTCATTACAAAAGCGCGCGCAGTAGTCACTTTCCGCGTTTTCAACGTAGGTGTCGTAAAGTGTGTGTCAGTGAAGCAAATAAATTACTTGAAACGTGGGCACTGGCGAGCTGGGACATAATATCATGTTAAGGTCCTTCTATCCGCAGATCAGTGATTACATTAAGCGTTCAATAATGAAGCGCCATCTCGAGCCACTGTGTCTCGATAGTTTAGAGAATTTCATAATAGACGCAACGTACTTAAAGATATGCAGAACATACGGGAACGCCTGTCTCAACAGTCACCCAGACGAGGTAGTCCGTGGTCATTAAAAGATGACAATCCATGTACCTATCACATGATTCAGAATACTTAAGATTGAGCCCGCAGCGGCGTATGAGATCTTGCATGATGAATTAAAATGGAAAAGATTATTTCTCGTTGAGTTCCACTTTAACGTATGCAACAGTAAAATCCAAGCGTGTAAGGAATCCAGCCGACCGACATTAAAGTAATTGAATAAAGGCGGTTACCGTGCAATATTAACATTGTAACAGGAGGTGAAACGTACATGCCTTTATGACTTGCCTTCACTTCAGAAAAGCAGGTTATAGGCTTATAAAATGATCCATGACAATCACAGTGAAAAAGTATGTGCATTTTCAGAAGTACAGGCTTCGTCAAAGCTATTACATTAAAAGACAAAAATTGTCACGGCGACTTGGTACACACGACACTGCTTGCCAGAAGTTCTCCAAACCCTAGGAGGCTTAATGCTGCACCATGACAACACATCTTCTCATACCGCTAGGTTCACTTTCAGATTTTAGGAAACTAACATTGTAGTCTTAGAACATCCGTCTTACCGGATCTCGCATATGTAATTTTCGGTTGTTTTTGTAATTTGAAAAAACTTGTGGTCTCCGTTTTGCATTACAGAACGGCATCGACTATGCTGTTACTGACTATTTTGGCTTTATTTCTGTAAATAACTAGAACGATGCTTTCTGTGTGTGGAAAATTCTCTACACAGTTTGAAGAAGGAGACACTGAACATATGTAAATCTCTGTGTCTTACTTATACAGTTTTCTTGTGTCTCAATAATTTTAGAGTGACCCTTGTATAGGTTCTATACCCTCGTATAAGTATATAAGTTTGACCGTCAATTTTAGTATTTCACATCTGTCTGCCGTCCCATGGCGGCTTCTAGTTTTATTGTTTCTAGACGAATCTCTACAAAAATATTGAAAAAATGTTAATGCTTTATTCTTATCTTTTGGCCGTGAATGTTAGTAATCACAGAATACCATTTTTACTGCGTCTTATAAATTTTTTTATAAGAAGCAAACCTATTATATAATGTAATTCTTAAATCTTATTTGAGAACATAGTCTACCTCTATGAATAATTTCATTGCAATACATTCAGCCGTCAGCGTATGAAAACATACATACAGATATTATTTTACATTTTTCTTATTATAAATAGTCTGTAACGATCTACGGAGGATTCCGCGTCGAATATCAAAGTCCCAATTACAATTGTCCAATTATCACCGAACGACAACCATCCATAAAAACATACTTTCACTTCTTTTGTATCATAAATGGAGTATAACCATCCATAGACGATACCGCGTCGATTGGTTCATGCCGATGGGCTTACTAGTTTCCGAAATTTTAGTACATAAAGAAAAATATGTTCATTACCTACATATATTTTATTTAACATAATATAAATATTCAAAACTTTGTTATGGGAAATAAAATATTCGGTAGTATTAAAAATGTAAATTCTTATTTTATCGAGAAAACAACCATTTTATAGGTAGTTGATACATTGTACACTCGTATTAATAATAATATAACCGCAGTAGACGTACTTTTATGTCATTAAATTTATATCATTAAATACGCTGTGCACAGCACTAGTCGTCCGTCACCGCAATGGCCCGTTTTACTTGCATTGTCCGCATGGTTTTTAAATGAACTTATTACGTACTATAGACATATAAAAGCGTAAGCTTCATAAGTATGTAAACGCTATAAACCACAGGTTTAAGTTACACGCTTGTGGCCACTATAAGTTACCCCACCAGCTACGGGCGCGATCCAACGCGAAATATCACCGCTTAGTAGGACGGTGTTCTGTACGAGACAGCAATTGAATAGCTGTATGTTGTTATTGGGAAACAACTACCTAAAATACTTACGTACAAACAGGAAGGGAAAGCAGACACTTGGGATGATTTAAGGACGTGGAAAGTTCGATCATCCGCAAGATAATCTTAAAAGCTATCTGAAGCGTGGCCGTGAGTCGAGAACGGGCGCGTAGTGATGTGCTTGGATGTCTTAGTGATGGGCTTCGATATCTATTTGCCTAGTTTTCGATATCGCGGGTTGCAGTCGGAATCTCCATTTGCATTATTTTTAGAAAATAAACGTTTATATGGTGAGTAGTGTTAGTAGTTTTGTCAGATTTTACTCAACACACTGTCGTCGTATACATTCTCATAATATTTTCATTTTATACTAAGAATTCCACATAGAGGTGCACTCACTTGTAGTATTTATAACGAATTTTATTAAGATTATTAATTGTATTCCATTCGTTTGTGCATTTAAAGAGGGAAGTAATTTAATTAATAGTATACATTTACATTGTGATGCGATATTATTGTGGCATAACATATCACAAACCATAAAGTTTAATGTGATCTCAAGGTAGCACTACAAATCACGCCATAAAGATTTCAATTTCATGACGTATATATATATATATATATATATGTGTATATATCTTAAACGGGTTGGATTTGTATAATATGTTAATTTGATTTTATACGAGAGTAAAACAATATATTAAATTACTTTATAAGTTCTTTTTGGGAATTTTTGAAATCAGATTTCAGGCATGGAAACTTTTGGCATAAGCATATAAATAAAGTGAAGACAACTGTGCTTTGGCTACAGAATACCTTACGGCTATTTTTCTACAACAGGTGACCCATGTGGATGACATACGTATACAGCCCATAAACATAGGGCCATATTTGGAAATGTTGTCGTTCCATGTAAAATCCATACATCCATTTGGCGCCAATGGATTCTATACATCCTATGGATCCCATAAAATGCCCAATTTTATTATTACAAATATCACGATGTAGAGATATTTGTATACAGAAGCGAAAATTTAATGGTCGAAATTAACTCTTAAGAAGACATCAATATCCTACTGTTTAATTCTCTTTACTCAAGAACAAGAAGCATTGTAATATTTTTTACAAGTCTAATCTAAGGATTCTGAAAAAAATGTTGTAGCTGCTATCTCTTAATCAAAGACTAATGACTACGTGCAGATACAGTACATTTTTTGAACTGGCCATAATCGACTAGCTTATTGTGGCCAATTCTGAAAAGTTTTCATGTTTGAAATATAACTGACTGGCGCTTCTTTACCTTTTATGGCAAAAAGGACATGAACATTATGGTACATAATTAAAGTCCGTTCCACGAAGTCGCTGTCACTCAGTAGTTAGTCAGTATGTTACCGAGGACCAGACTAAATTCCGTTTTATAGTTTGATTAGATTTTTATCATAAAAGTTTAAACAATGATGCGTGTTCGAGTGCGAAAATCTTAAAGGGACTCTTGTAATCAATATCTCACCCTAAATTTGCCAAATTTTCCGTTACTCAAGGCTCCGCCGTATTCACAACTTCGAAATATATCTTATAATGAGGTGAAGTTCAACAGTAGGATTTGGAGTTAAGTCGAATAGAAAATTATTTTGTGTAAATTACAGTTTAGTTTCATATTAATTATTCGCGGAAACTAAACAGCCATTAATTAACAGACCTTTGATTGAACAAATAAATACAATATGTAGAATAAACTACTTTGTGGACTTCTTTACATCTAGAAAGGAAAAGAAAAATACAGGAACATTTTAAAAATCTCTTCTACAATACCATGCCGTTTATTTTCCGGCTTACACAGCAGAATTAAATATTAAAACTTGGATGATTTCGCCCATTACCTTTCAGTTGATTGAATTTGTTTGGAAACTACATTGGATAAAGTTTTACTGTGAACAACTTCTACCATTTAGTTTAATGAACATGAACTCAATAGTGGGAGGACAAAAGAGCATTGTGTTTCTTTGTGCAGATATTTGATTCAATTTTAAACATTCTCAGTGTAATATATTTTAAATTGACATACAAGATCGCCCACGTATTCACATTTGTGGAGGATTCTCATCTTATTATCAAACAATCAAGCGACGGGTCTGAGGCATATATTAATTTCTATTTTGATATACCTACGCGTCCCAAGAAAGCAGTTTGTTTTATTTCAGGTTTTAATTACTCATGTTAATATGTGCCTCCCTACAAACGCTTTATTTCCTTTTAAGAGGTTTGCACTGGAGCCTCCACATATTTATTTAATTTTACAAGTAGATTTAGCATTTTAAATAGCTTACGGACCATATTTGTCGAGTTATTTTAGTAGTAGTTCGACTCCGAAGCTGTGTTTATATTTTGGTTTAATTTTCTACGTCATCCTCGACTTAGGCGTAGGATGTATCTTTCTTTATACAAAAAAAAATATGTAATGAGAGATCATCGAATAGATCGATAATTTTTTGGAGTTTACTCCTTAAGAATCGATTTTCATATAAGGCGCCCGGTATGAGAAAAATTTGAGGAGTAAAATCTACTGATGAATCTAGTGTTACTTTTGGTGCGCAACTTATTGGCGCACCTTTCACTTTTCCATCGCGTGTATATGTATACTTGTATACTTGTGTGTAGCCAACGCAGCGTGTAGCTGACGCATATATTGTGTGTGTATACCTATATATATTATAGTATATATTGTTCACGTTTATTAACGATATATATATATATATATATATATATATATATATATATATATATATATATATATATATATCGTTTGTAAACATTAATTATAACGTATAACTGATATACTATATATATATAGTGTATCAGTTATACAATTCTAATATGGATCGTCACCACTGTTTTGTTTGTGTTTTAAAGTGTTCTTTTACAATGTAAATATTTATTTTAAATACTTTGATAATATTTTTATAATTTTAATTACAATAAATCTTCGTCTTTTTACTTAAAATTAAAAAATACAAAATAATTGTAGATAGGTTAAAAATTCTCTCTAATGTTTTTCTTCAATTATTGGTAAAACAAAAATTTATTCAAAATACTTTCCATATTTTAATAATTGTAGTTATAATAAATCTTCGTTTTTACTAAAAATGAAAAATGAAATAATTGTAGATAGGCTAAAAAATTTATCTTTAATCATTTTTCTTAAATTTTTAGTCAAAACGAAATTTTCAGTTAAATAAACTTTTTATGTATGTTTAGACATCGTACTTTAGAGTAAACCCAGTCGTGCGTCGGAGCTGACACACATTTTTCCTTTTGTAATTTCGTAAGCGTATTATTTGGCGATGTATTAAAGTCAAGTGTAAAATAAAAATATCCATGTCAACAAATTTTCTATTAAATGTAAAGATTGTAAAAAACACAAGACAAAATAATATTACTTCTGAAAACACTTACTTTGATTATGGGTTAGTGTTTTCGAAAGTAAAATATTAACAATGAAAAG
>BGZK01003988.1:0-17329 GCA_005406025.1 Eumeta japonica | reverse complement strand
AATTTTCAAGATATCGACTTCAACCTTTTGCGTTGACAGAGAAATTCGCTGGCTATAATTGCAATCGATTCTTTTGCCAAAACAAGAAAAATTTTTTTGCCATTTTCTCTCAAAAGCAAAGGGTTAGCCATGATATTTTGAGGGAAAAAATTTTTCGCACTATCTTAAAAGTTAACTTTGTATTAAAGCTGATAAAATTCCCTTGAACGCAAAGAAATCAAGTCGATATCTCAAAATTGAGCAAGTTATGGCAAAAAGGTAACCAGTTTGCTGCTGCCCCATTGGCCACTTATTAATGCAGAGTGGTTACCTTTTAATCATAACTTGCTTAATTTTCAAGATATCGACTTCAATCTTTTGCGTTGACAGAGAAATTCGCTGGCTATAATTGCAATCGTTCTTTTGCCAAAACAAGAAAAATTTTTTGCCATTTTCTCAAAAAGCAAAGGGGTTAGCCCATGATATTTTTTGAGGAAAAAAATTGTTTTCGCACTATCTTAAAAAAGTTAACTTTGTATTAAAGCTGATAAAATTTCCTATTGAACGCAAAAATCAAGTCGATATCTCAAATTGAGCAAGTTATGGCAAAAAGGTAACCAGTTTTGCTGCTGCCTCATTGCGGCCATATTAATAGAAGTGGTTACCAATCATAACTTGCTTAATTTTCAAGATATCGACTTCAATCCTTTGCGTTGGACAGAGAAATTCGCTGGCTATAATTGCACCGATTCTTTTGCCAAAACAAGAAAAATTTTTTGCCATTTTCTCCAAAAGCAAAGGGTTAGCCCATTTTGAGATTTTTTTTGCACTATCTTAAAAAAGTTAACTTTGTATTAAAGCTGATAAAATTTCTATTGAACAAAAGAAATCAAGTCGATATCTCAAAATTGAGCAAGTTATGGCAAAAGAAGGTAACCAGTTTGCTGCTGCCTCATTGCGGCCACTTATTAATAGAAGTGGTTACCTTTTAATCATAACTTGCTTAATTTTCAAGATATCGACTTCAATCCTTTGCGTTGGACAGAGAAATTCGCTGGCTATAATTCACATCGATTCTTTTGCCAAAACAAGAAAATTTTTTGCCATTTTCTCCAAAAGCAAAGGGTTAGCCCATGATATTTTTGAGGAAAAATTTTTCGCACTATCTTAAAAGTTAACTTTGTATTAAAGCTGATAAAATTTCCTATTGAACGCAAAATCAAGTCGATATCTCAAAAATTGACAAGTTATGGCAAAAGGTAACCAGTTTGCTGCCTCATTGCGGCCACTTATTAAGTGGTTACCTTTTAATCATAACTTGAATTTTCAAGATATCGACTTCAATCCTTTGCGTTGGACAGAGAAATTCGCTGGCTATAATTGCAATCGATTCTTTTGCCAAAACAAGAAAATTTTTTTTGCCATTTTCTCCAAAGCAAAGGGTTAATACATGATATTTTTGAGGAAAAAATTTTTTCGCACTATCTTAAAAAGTTAACTTTGTATTAAAATGATAAAATTTCCTATTGAACGCAAAGTCAAGTCGATATCTCAAAATTGAAGCAAGTTATGGCAAAAGGTAACCAGTTTTGCTGCTGCCTCATTGCGGCCCTTATTAATAGAAGTGGTTACCTTTTAATCATAACTTGTAATTTTCAAGATATCGACTTCAATCCTTTGCGTTGGACAGAGAAATTCGCTGGCTATAATTGCAGTCGATTCTTTTCCAAAACAAGAAAAAATTTTTGCCATTTTCTCAAAAAAAAGGTTAGCCCATGATATTTTTGAGGAAAAATTTTTTCGCACTATCTTAAAAAGTTAACTTTGTATTAAAGCTGATAAAATTTCTATTGAACGCAAAGAAATCAAGTCGATATCTCAAAATTGAGCAAGTTATGCAAAAGGTAACCAGTTTTGTTGCTGCCTCATTGCGGCCACTTATTAATAGAAGTGGTTACCTTTTAATCATAACTTGCTTAATTTTCAAGATATCGACTTCAATCCTTTGCGTTGACAGAGAAATTGCTAGCTATAATTGCAATCGATTCTTTTGCCAAAACAAGAAAAATTTTTTGCCATTTTCTCCAAAAGCAAAGGGTTAGCCCATGATATTTTTGAGGAAAAAATTTTTTCTGCACTATCTTAAAAAGTTAACTTTGTATTAAAGCTGATAAAATTTCCTATTGAACGCAAAAGAAATCAAGTCGATATCTCAAAATTGAGCAAGTTATGGCAAAAGGTAACCAGTTTGCTGCTGCCTCATTGCGGCCACTTATTAATAGAAGTGGTTACCTTTTAATCATAACTTGCTTAATTTTCAAGATATCGACTTCAATCCTTTGCGTTGGACAGAGAAATTCGCTGGCTATAATTGCAATCGATTCTTTTGCCAAAACAAGAAAAATTTTGCCATTTTCTCCAAAAGCAAAGGGTTAGCCCATGATATTTTTGAGGAAAAATTTTTTCGCACTATCTTAAAAAGTTAACTTTGTATTAAAGCTGATAAAATTTCCTATTGAACGCAAAAGAAATCAAGTCGATATCTCAAAATTGAGCAAGTTATGGCAAAAGGTAACCAGTTTTGCTGCTGCCTCATTGCGGCCACTTATTAATAGAAGTGGTTACCTTTTAATCATAACTTGCTTAATTTTCAAGATATCGACTTCAATCCTTTTGCGTTGGACAGAGAAATTCGCTGGCTATAATTGCAATCGATTCTTTTGCCAAAACAAGAAAAAATTTTTTGCCATTTTCTCCAAAAGCAAAGGGTTAGCCCATGATATTTTTGAGGAAAAATTTTTTCGCACTATCTTAAAAGTTAACTTTGTATTAAAGCTGATAAAATTTCCTATTGAACGCAAAAGAAATCAAGTCGATATCTCAAAATTGAGCAAGTTATGGCAAAAGGTAACCAGTTTTGCTGCTGCCTCATTGCGGCCACTTATTAATAGAAGTGGTTACCTTTTAATCATAACTTGCTTAATTTTCAAGATATCGACTTCAATCCTTTTGCGTTGGACAGAGAAATTCGCTGGCTATAATTGCAATCGATTCTTTTTGCCAAAACAAGAAAAAATTTTTTTTGCCATTTTCTCCAAAAAAGCAAAGGGGTTAGCCCATGATATTTTTTGAGGAAAAAAATTTTTTTCGCACTATCTTAAAAAAGTTAACTTTGTATTAAAGCTGATAAAATTTCCTATTGAACGCAAAAGAAATCAAGTCGATATCTCAAAAATTGAGCAAGTTATGGCAAAAAAGGTAACCAGTTTTGCTGCTGCCTCATTGCGGCCACTTATTAATAGAAGTGGTTACCTTTTTAATCATAACTTGCTTAATTTTCAAGATATCGACTTCAATCCTTTTGCGTTGGACAGAGAAATTCGCTGGCTATAATTGCAATCGATTCTTTTTGCCAAAACAAGAAAAAATTTTTTTTGCCATTTTCTCCAAAAAAGCAAAGGGGTTAGCCCATGATATTTTTTGAGGAAAAAAATTTTTTTCGCACTATCTTAAAAAAGTTAACTTTGTATTAAAGCTGATAAAATTTCCTATTGAACGCAAAAGAAATCAAGTCGATATCTCAAAAATTGAGCAAGTTATGGCAAAAAAGGTAACCAGTTTTGCTGCTGCCTCATTGCGGCCACTTATTAATAGAAGTGGTTACCTTTTAATCATAACTTGCTTAATTTTCAAGATATCGACTTCAATCCTTTTGCGTTGGACAGAGAAATTCGCTGGCTATAATTGCAATCGATTCTTTTTGCCAAAACAAGAAAAAATTTTTTTTGCCATTTTCTCCAAAAAAGCAAAGGGGTTAGCCCATGATATTTTTTGAGGAAAAAAATTTTTTTCGCACTATCTTAAAAAAGTTAACTTTGTATTAAAGCTGATAAAATTTCCTATTGAACGCAAAAGAAATCAAGTCGATATCTCAAAAATTGAGCAAGTTATGGCAAAAAAGGTAACCAGTTTTGCTGCTGCCTCATTGCGGCCACTTATTAATAGAAGTGGTTACCTTTTAATCATAACTTGCTTAATTTTCAAGATATCGACTTCAATCCTTTGCGTTGACAGAGAAATTCGCTGGCTATAATTGCAATCGATTCTTTTGCCAAAACAAGAAAAATTTTTTGCCATTTTCTCCAAAAGCAAGGGTTAGCCCATGATATTTTTGAGGAAAAAATTTTTTCGCACTATCTTAAAAGTTAACTTTGTATTAAAGCTGATAAAATTTCCTATTGAACGCAAAGAAATCAAGTCGATATCTCAAAATTGAGCAAGTTATGGCAAAAGGTAACCAGTTTTGCTGCCTCATTGCGGCCACTTATTAATAGAAGTGGTTACCTTTTAATCATAACTTGCTTAATTTTCAAGATATCGACTTCAATCCTTTGCGTTGACAGAGAAATTCGCTGGCTATAATTGCAATCGATTCTTTTGCCAAAACAAGAAAATTTTTTGCCATTTTCTCCAAAAGCAAAGGGTTAGCCCATGATATTTTTGAGGAAAAATTTTTTCGCACTATCTTAAAAAGTTAACTTTGTATTAAAGCTGATAAAATTTCTATTGAACGCAAAGAAATCAAGTCGATATCTCAAAAATTGCAAGTTATGGCAAAAGGTAACCAGTTTTGCTGCTGCCTCATTGCGGCCACTTATTAATAGAAGTGGTTACCTTTTAATCATAACTTGCTTAATTTTCAAGATATCGACTTCAATCCTTTTGCGTTGGACAGAGAAATTCGCTGGCTATAATTGCAATCGATTCTTTTGCCAAAACAAGAAAAATTTTTGCCATTTTCTCAAAAAGCAAAGGGTTAGCCCATGATATTTTTGAGGAAAAAATTTTTCGCACTATCTTAAAAGTTAACTTTGTATTAAAGCTGATAAAATTTGCTATTGAACGCAAAGAAATCAAGTCGATATCTCAAAATTGAGCAAGTTATGGCAAAAGGTAACCAGTTTGCTGCTGCCTCATTGCGGCCACTTATTAATAGAAGTGGTTACCTTTTAATCATAACTTGCTTAATTTTCAAGATATCGACTTCAATCCTTTTGCGTTGGACAGAGAAATTCGCTGGCTATAATTGCAATCGATTCTTTTTGCCAAAACAAGAAAAAATTTTTTTTGCCATTTTCTCCAAAAAAGCAAAGGGGTTAGCCCATGATATTTTTTGAGGAAAAAAATTTTTTTCGCACTATCTTAAAAAAGTTAACTTTGTATTAAAGCTGATAAAATTTCCTATTGAACGCAAAAAAAATCAAGTCGATATCTCAAAAATTGAGCAAGTTATAGCCAAAAAGGTAACCAGTTTGTTGCTGCCCTCATTGTGGCTAATTTATTAATAGGAAAATTTAGTTTTGTATTAAAAGCTTATAAATTGAACAATAAAAAAGAAATTAGTCGATATCTCAAAAATTACCAAGTTTTCTTTAAAAGTTTTGAATGAGGCAGTAGCAGAATGTGAAGATACAAACAAATAAGAATAATAAATACAACCGTAATGTTTTCAATTATAAATTTATTTCTTGGAATCAAAGTTTTTATGCAATTCTACAATATTTTTAACAAATTCAAATTTAGCTTTATAATTAACCATTTTAAAGAATGCTCGGCTGTTTTAATGCAAAATTAACTCAAAATCTAAGTTTATTGATTAATATTTATTTTAGTTATATTTTAATATTGTAGTACAAATACATTTATATGTATATATGTATATTAGTAGGTATATTGTTAAAAAAGTGATAAATAGAGCTATCGTTGTTAATTGTTTAAGCTTTAAACAATTTTTCTTTTCATGAATTTATATGTATGTATAATAAAATGGTACGTAAAAAATTTGTTATAATAAAGTTTAATGGAATTGAATAATAACGAATCATTTACATTATCGGCGTTTTATCGTTTTATAAAGAAATTAATAATAATTGTTCATAGATGTTGAACTTGTTCATGTATGCATAATTTCATGTTAAAGAAACAAAAATAACCTGCCAGTTTGTTGGATAACAAACCTGTTCGTTCATTTGCATAAATATGTACAGACATTTAAAGAATAAACTAAACTTTGAAAATAGTTTTACTAAATTAGTAAATGTATTTATGCGAATAAATTGGTTTACTATCAAAGAACTAACAGCATTCGTTCGTACAAATACGTTTATGGGGCGTTTTCATATCACAAGCCAGTGTCTTGTCAAGTCAAGAATTTTTATATGAAATGCAATCAATTTGTTTAATGATTTCTATAAGCAATTTTTAGACAAGACACTTGCTTGAATTATGGAAACAACATACATATGTATATGTCTGTTGAGGACACCACACATAAGTTTTAATTGTATGTATAAGAATGTACAAAGAGGCTCGATATCCATATGAATTTATAAAATTAATATTTATTCATAATACGTGATTTAAATTAAAAAATAAAGAAACTTTTTAACATTTAAAGTGTTTGAAAAACTAAACACCAAAACTTTATTATAAATTTAAATTTCATTTTTGTTTAATCTTGTGTTGGTTTGATGTGCGTGATTTTTTTCTCTTTTTATTGTAAAAATCGTATACATGTATTTGTCATAGATGCAAGTATTGCAATAAATACAATACATATATATTAATCAATGAGCAAATTTAAAACGAACTCGACATAGAAATTGGATTAGGACAAACAGTTTTATTTATTTATTCTATTAACAATTTGTTGAAAATATATGCAAAACTTTAAGTTGCAATCGCTCAATCATTGGACATTTTAAACAGCAATCAAATACTATTATTGATATTAGATTGGAGTGTTTTCTTAGAAAGTATATCCGTTAATTAGACAAATTCTTTTTTTAATTTTAACAAGTTTTTCCTGCTGCTCGATTCTTTTTTTAAGATAAGCTTTAGGTGCTTCTCCAAGAAATAAATAAAAGTTATTGTTATTTCGAAATACATACACACATATTATTATATGTTTTTAAGCAAATACATATGTACATATATGATGAGCCAAGTATCCCGAATAAAATTTCGAGCCTATTAACCGTCCTTTTACGATTTTAAATTCCTAGTTTGTTTGTCGGACTCAAAATTATTTACTGCCAGTTCCTCTATTTCGAAGGCTTTTCGACCGTTCAAAAAATTTTTTTATATTAGATGTGTTTACTCGAACGACCGAACATATTCGAAATCGAGGAACTGGCTGTTAATATTTTTAAATTATGTTAAGCAAAATAATTGTTTACACTAATGAAAATACTGGTGGGATTCAAAATCAAAAATTATAATAATCTGGATGTGAAAGCATTGAAAACGAGATCGAAACAATTTTGCTATTTTCCATCCCACTTTATGATTTTTGTCATAAAATTTCTGTTTATACCTTTATATTGAATTTTTTTTTATTGTATAACTCTTTATAATTGACGAGACTCTGTTATTGACAAGGAAATTAAAATCGTTTTCGATTTCTATCGCATACCTGCAGGCTTATTTTGTAAATCGCTAAAGCTAAATCTCCATCGCTAAAAATTTATAAATTCTGTTTATCGGACTTAGCTTTAGCGATTTACAGAATAAGCATACTGATAAACTATTTTGGCATTGCAAAATTTTTATATGTTTCTATCGCATAAATACAGAAAAAATTAGTTCGAATAAGCTGAATGAAGATGTTGTTGTTTGTATTCTATTAGTTTTATTGAAATAGTTCTCGATACTCATCCTTTGAAACTTTGAAACAAAAGAAATTGGCTCTTTCACTTATTTTAAACATTCGTTCGTTCTCATGCATAAATTAAATACATTTGTTGCCTCAAATGTATTTATGCGAACGAGGGAAAACGTTCGAAATAGTATAAGTGCAATTCATTTTCGTAAAAGTACACCAATTGAAAGTTTTTACGTAAACGAAAATGAATAGTTTTTATTTCTGAAGTTCATAAACCGAGAATCGAACCGCAGATATGTATGGTAAATCGAAAACAAAGCGATATTGAGGATAGCTTTTAAACACGTCACTGTATTAAAAGAATTTTATCGCGGATAAAGATATAGCGGTTGTATTCATAAATTATATTGCAAGTTTATGAAGCTCCTATTTGAAAAATATCTATACAACCTTAAATATTTATCTATTAAACAAAATTATAAACATTTATTGGAAAATTGTTTACAAATATCTTTCAAAATTACTTAATTCTTGAATTTTTATCGCATGGATATCAATAATAATGGTATTTGCTGATTACAAAATTTGGCAGTAATCAATTAAAATGGCAAAAAAATTTGCTATAAAATAATGTATCCGATATTAATTAGCAAATTACAAAATATTGCAATACTCACATCTATGACATTTGTAATTTAATAGTAATTTGAGTGTCACATTTGAGTTTATGTTTATTAGTTATTTAAATTTTGTAAAGATTTGCTTTGTTGTGAGTTTTAAGAATCAGGTTTACCTCATTGGGTTCCGATTCTTTAAACGCTAACGATTCCGTTTAGTTTTCGGCTCACATTTCCCTCGATGATAATCTATGGATACAAAGAGAAAGATCGAATATATAAATACAGTTATATATAAAATATTTAAAACTGTATAATTTTTTTTATTTCATAAAGCATAGAAAAGCAACTTGTCTAAAACATTTGTATAAAATTACTTCAAAAAAAAATTATGTATTTGATATCTTTATTAAAAATAATTTGATTTAAAATAAGTTAAAATATAATATACTAACAAAAACCGACGCGCTCCTCCACCCACAAATTTCAAGGCTCCAGCTCCACAAAGCCCGCAAAAAATTTCAAAAATGGGGCGTTAAAATGGGCGTGGTTTAAAACAAAGAAGCTTATAATTTATCTCAGAGTTCAGCCTAATTCTTGTAAAAATTTAAGGAAGATCGGTCAAGATGTTTGGCCACCCATAAGACACAAACAAATAATAAAATATAATATATATATATATATATATATATATATATATATATATTATTATTATTATTAATTTATCAAAAAAGGTATAGTAAATAAATTCACCATACTAAAAAGTAACGACGCAATCCAATTATAGATAGATAACTAAACAGTGTTATACTTAAACTTTTATTCAATATTTAAGCAATTATCTACTAATCGCTTAATTATCAATTGAAATTTTGTATGGTGAATTGAGCTTTATTAAGGCGTTAATGCAGTAATCTTAGCAGAATATAATAATTTTAAATCAATTTTTCTGAAGAAGATTTCCAACAGAAATCGAAATATTCAAACTCAAATTTGAAAAATAAGAAGTTAAAAAAAATTGAACAAAATAGAATAAAGATTTATGACTCAACTAAATAAAATAATACCTGCAGTATCTGGCTGGCTTCAAAAGCAGTTCCTGGCAGTAATATAACCGGTGAAGAGACATGACCAGCCTCCACACACAACATATTAGGAAATTCATCATCTCCAAAATCTCCAATTTCTCTTGCTTTATCAATCCATGGATTCCAAATAACAGTATCGGGAAAATTATACTTGTGTATGCGCATTTTGCGGCCCGACACCACATTCGTTATAATGTGTTCTTGTGGCGTATGCTGATAAATGCGATCGGTCCATTCATTAACCGTCACAACTTCACGGCCCTCTTGATACATAGCACCATCACGAGTCTTAAAGGCAATAGGAAGAAATCATTGTACATAATTCCAAATATGTATTAAATAATTTTGTAGTCATTTTTTTTTTTAATATGCATCAATCATCAAACCTTATCCATAGGTACAACCATGCAGTCCAGTTATTTGACATCGTCTAACATCAGGAACTTTTAAATATGTATGCAATAATAGATTAAATGTAAGCGCTAAGTCTTTGCTAGGATTATAAACACCTATATGGAAATGTAATTCTTTCACGCAATATCAAACGATACGTGATGCGAAACCCAAAAATGTGAAACAGCAGATATTTAAGTTGATGTAATATTGTATTTAAAAAATGTATTTACTGATAATTCCACATTGAACGGGTAAATTCATTTGTCCATTAATGAAAATATAGCCTCTACATCACCATTATGCAGTCTTTCCGGTGGTCTCTCAAATTCCAACGCGTAATGCGTGCAAAGCCGTGTTGAGCACCAAATGACCAAGGACCAAATTGAGCTGCAATTAAATGCAAATTATTTTATATCATTAATTAATCAAACTCTTATCTTAATTCCAAAATTATTTGAATATTATCTTGGTTGATTGAACATTAGCGGGCGGATAATATTCAAGTTATCATTAAATTATTTTATTTTTCAGCAAATTTCACTTAGTTTAACTTACGGAAGACGAATGGTATGCCGCCGCGTATTGCCTTTTCCCATCAAATGAAGCCAATTTGCTGAAATTAATAAATAGATTATCATAACATTATTATTGTTATTGTTATAACAATTACAAAATATCTAAAACCTAAAGCCTGAGATTGCTCAATAATTTTGCCACTTTGTCTGTTTATATTTTCTTTTTTAATTTATTAATTATTTAAATACACTTTACAAAGTAAATTTGTAAACTATATGTGCACAATAGGAGCAGAGTAATGAAGCATATATCAAAATTGGTATTGACAGAATACTTGTAGATTCTTGTGACTGCGACTGTAGTAGTAACATGGTTGACAACGAAATTTTTAAATAACCGCTAACGATACAGTTGAGACAAATCAATCAACCAGTGCAAAGTGAGACACAAAACTCTTAGAGGTCAAACAATAAAAACAAGTCTGACCGCACTTAAGATATAATTACGATCAAGGCGAATTCACTATAAGGTGGTCCTTCCAACCTACATGTTTATTAGCTAGCTTGGAACTAAACTGTCATTGTATATCGCTTAACAGATTAGTACCAAAATGTAATTTTCTTTGCATTTCGTTTGACAGATTGGTTTCGCCACAAAAATAATTGTTGTTTTTATCGTTGTAGGTTAGGTTATTAGGTTAGGCTGATTACGGTGACGCGAGAGCTGCTTTACAACTGCCTTAAGAGTTTTTAATTTATATGCAGATGGAAAATTTAAAACTCTTAAAATACATTAATAATACTATTCTCAGTATATTGGTATACACATACATATGTGCATACATACATATAAAAAAAAATACATACATAAATATGTATGTATATTGCTTGTATTTATCTCATTTATAATCATTTTATGTTCGTCTATTACATAAAATGTAAAAAAATTAAACATCAGAAGTATGATGGTATAAAGTGTCGCATTCGTCATGTAGCGTGCGAATGCACTTTAGTAGTTATGTCTGCATAAAATAAATAACATGATTAATGCATACATATGTACATAATATCTTGAAATTTGTTGCATTTTAATAATGTATGTCGACAGGTTGCAGTGAAATTTGAAATCAAAAATCAAAATTTGATTTGTTTGCTTTGTAAACGGCTTTTGTTTTGTCGCATGCGTATGGCTTAAGGTTTTGTAATTATCTGGAAAATTAATATTTTACGAATATCAATCTTGCTCAAATTGGAACGTTAATTAAAATAATGGGTTTTACCTTCGCCCGACCCAAAAATAAATGGTGTGTTTGAATGCGTTCGAATGTTGGTCGAATTCGACATTGCAGAAATGTTCATTTATTTACATGTGTATGTATGTATGTGTGTATTTACATACAAATGTATGTATTTATGCACATACAAATGTTGCATAGGAATTTTTTCGTGATAATTTTAAATTGCAATCAACAAAACCGTTTGAAATGAATCATTTTGTTCAAGTAGCAAAGTAAGCACATACATATTATGACTATCAATACACATTAACGCATACATATGTACATACGGATGCGTGCATTTATTTACATACAAACATATGTACATATGTATGTATTTGTGTGCATGTTTGTATGAATGCGCTCGTTGGTACGTACTTTTATTTTGTTGAAGAAAATACAACAAACAGAAAACAAGACTTCAAAGAATCTTTATCCACATTTATAAGAGATATGATTATACAATAAGAATAACTTAGTGCATGCATGCAAGTATATACATACATACATACATGCATATGTACATATATGTACACATAGAGACTTATATGTACATACATATGGATGTAACGTTTTATGTAGTTCATAATCACACGTATAAAATGCACATTTGCTTTAAAATAACGTGTTGTGAAAACTATTCAGACATTAAGAAATTTCGCATTTTTTACAAACATTGAATAATGCTCGTTCACTTTACTCAGTCAGTATAAAATTCGAACTTCAAAAATTGTCTGGCTTTTTTCTTCACTTTTTGCTTTTCTTGTTTATTGTGTTTTGTTCTTTGCAACAAACAAAATAATAATAAAAAAAAACCTTTTGAAGTTTAAATGATGAAGTAAAAGTTTTTATTTTCTTTCATCAAAATCATCTATTAGGAGTACCATGCGAAGAAGAAAACGCACATGTACAACAAGATTTATTTATTTTCACGTGTGTGTGTGTGTGCGTTTGTGTGTGTGTATGAGTCTGTACATGTACTTAATACAGTGTTGTCCAAAATCACATCACATAATAACAATCAATTAATGGAAAAATAAAATACCTATCGGATTTTGAACGAAGCATTAAAGCCAGATACAACGACAAAGCGAATTCGTTATAAGACGACCTTTTCCCTGCAACAGGATAAAGAAATGCAAAAGATTCACGGTCAGTCTGGTCACCAAATTGGCTGTGATACCTTGACAGAAATCGTTTAGAGTTTCGGTTTCGTTGGTTCTCCATGCCCTTTCACCGAAAATTAATCTGTATTATAGTGACCATTTACCCCAGGTTGATTATTTATTATTAGTTGGCTAATCATGGTTGAGGTGTCTATTTTGGCTAAAACCTAAGTAAAGCCATTACTAAGGAGGGCCTAGATTTGTAGAATCTTTGATGACTATCATTAAGCGCTTACTTTTAAGCAACTTTTGGCGGACTGCATCGATCCCATAATTAGCAAAAACACCGTTGCTAGTACCACCGTAAATCAGATGCTGATGAGAATAAAATAAAACTTCTTTTCAATTTGGAAATTAAAAATATGATCATTCCTCCATTAAGCCCACAGCACCACAATACCATATTACCTCTACGACAGTCTTAACTTGTTAAACTTTACATGCATTTGACTGTTTTAAAAGACAATCCCAACAATTTCATCTGAAGAATAGCAGATGTTCCATTTTCTAAGCATTTATAAAAACGATGTGATTTCTTTTAGGCAGCCTATCAAAATTCCAGAAACTTAATGTCAGTTAACTCTTAATAAGGGAGTATTGTAGAAGTCTTTTCCGTGCCCCATTACACGGTATACATACACCCAGGCTAATTTAACTGTAAAGGTGACCTCTTCCCTACAACAATAAATAAAAGCAACAAGTAATTTTTTGTATGGCGGAACCGATCTGTCAAACGAAATACAATGGAAAAGGCAGTTTAATACAAATCTATCAAGCGAAATACAAGGGAAATGACAGTTTGCTTCAAAGCAGCTGAAAAGCATATAGGCTAAAGGGTCACCTATAGTCAAATCGCCTTGACAAATTTGAGTGCATTGCACTCATACACCTTACCTAATGGTTTCTATTTTATTAGTGAGAAAAAATACAAAGATGAACAAATTCAAGACGTTAAATAATTCAATAATAATAATTAAACCTCCGAGATACAAATTTATACCACTGCCAATTCTATAGAGTTGCATTTAAAATATTTGCTATTATTTTCTCTGAGTGTTTCGGTAAGAAATTCATGTAGACGGGTGGATGGTTGACTTGTTTCGTGGTATAAATGCATGTTTAGCAACATTGTTGTATCCTGCCGTTAGTAATTTATTTAAAAAAAGAATCTCAAAGAAATATGATGGCAACAACACCAAAACCGAAAATAATAAAATGGAAACTACGCCAATAATTGAAGGGAATTCATACTCACGTGTTGGCTGTTTTCTCAAACAAGAAAAAAATATATGGAAACACGAAACAAACAAAAAAAAATTAGCAACAAACTTATGAGCTGAAGATGACAAATATGCGAGAAAGTATTTTGTAATCATGTGCATACGTAAAATATATCGTAATCTTAAATGCAACAAGACGTAACTGAAAAACCGAATTCAAAATGTATTTGCATTCTATTAAAATTACGATATTTATATTTTCTTATTAGTTAAATACAGGTACGGAAATATTTATACGTCACATTAATATTTTTCAATAAGAATCAACAATGAATTTAAGTTTATATATCTGCAATTCATAAACATTAATAGTGGTATAATATCCAGCATTCGTTATTACATCACTCATACCGAAGAATTAGCTGTGAGATTCCTTTATGTCAATTTTGAGTCTCTGTATTTCTAAATTCTTTTGAAAGCTTATGGTAGGTATGCCCTTTTATCAACTCATGTTTACAAGCCCAATATTCAAGTCTAAACTTAATGTGGGTCAATTTAAAACTTTACAGTTGAGACCAATCAATCAACCAGTGCGAGTGAGACGCAAAATTCTCGCAGGCCAAACAACAAAACAAGCCGGACGACACTTAAGAAATAATTACGACGACGAGAGAGAGCTGTTCAGCAGCCCAGTGCTGCTTTACGACTGATTTAACAATATAATTTATATTTTCTTATGCAAAACATAAAACATATGACCAAATTGTTTCTGTCATTTCACGTTGAACTCTATTTTCTAGGAAGTAGAAGTAAAGACAAATCAATCTCTAACAATTTCATAAAACATCTGATATACGTCAAGTCAAGTACTAACTAATTCTGTCTTAAGAATACGTTTCGGTATTATTTTCTGCATTTTAACATTGAAATTTTCATTCAAAACTTGATTAAGCTGTCTCATTTAAACCTAATTATTGTATGCAAATTAGTAAAATATTGTATATTCTAGAATTGAATCTCTACAATTGAATGCGTTTACATTCCTACCTGTACTTTTGCATTTGTGATAACGATATATGTATGTATGTATATATATAATATTTTTTTTGGTTACAAAAGTATTTACTGCATATTTCCAAAGAATTTCTGTTACCAATTAATATATAATAATAATGCATGAATACTTGGTGAATTAATAGGTGATACCACTATTAGAAATATATCACAAGATGCCCCTCTATCAGCTGTTTTGCTTTCACTTAAATCAAGCTGTCATTTTCCTTACGACCAGGGCACATAGAATCCGTCATATGTTCTCAGTCGTCTTTTAAACTGACATAAACACAATGATGAATAGAGTTGGCACAATGAGTACTTTGTTAACGTATAGAAAATCAGCTGTTTCTTTTGCAGTAAAGATTAAGTAAAAAATGGATGATATTTTAGAGTTCTTTTTATTAATTTTAGTTTATAGAAAATAACAACACATAAAAGTCTATTGACAATTGTCAAAATGCTTAAAGTACGTCAAAAGTTAATAGCTGGCCAACTTTATACTTTGCGTTGAAGAAGACGTACTGTATGTGACAACACTTATAACAAAACATATATTTTAACTTAGTTGTCAGTTGAAAAACGTATGACGGATTCTATGTGACTCGCCCTTTACTTTGGCAGCATGTATGGCTGAATATACAAAAATTACCGATTTTATTGTTGTATTTTTGTAAGGAAAAATATTACCTAGTATTGAATTCGCATTGATAGATAGCACTCTAAACTATCAGTTGTTCGGCTAAGCGGAATTACGAAACAATTTGCTTCTAAAACAATACTAAACAGATTCGTTACTATTACGTCTTGTGAACACAGCCAATGTCATACATTATTTTATCAATCAAGTTGTAATATATAAATTGTTTCCGGCCAATTTCTCATTTAGTTCTGCTAAATGTGCCTTCAAACAACATTAAATTGTAATAGCGGCCCTAAATAGATAGCCTAGATATACATACGTATGTGCATACGTACACATGTGTATACATATATACATATGTATGTATATAGTAGGTATACTACCATATTTTTTTCAAAACAATGAGTCTAACAAATTCGTGTACAAAGAAGTACCTATCAACTTATTTTTTTGTTTTTTTTGTTTTGATGACAAGTTTTTGTATTCTAAATATGATAGTTCACGACAAACATATATGTGGTACGTACCTACACAAAGTTGAAAACATATGTATGTACGACCATCTAAACCTCAACATAAAGGCGGACAGAAATTGCCGTTAGTAACTAAAGGAAAAGCGAAAAGAAAAACTTTATAAAGGGAGAAAAACAGTTTATATAAATACTTATACATAAACCTACATAAATGTATGAATGTGCATATGTTTTAAAAACAGCAGAAAATTTCATATGAAAATGCAACAGCTACAAAAGTTTAACACCATGTGGAGCCATTACCAAATGCCAGCAATAAAAAGGGTTGGCAAGAAAACTTAACAAAGTTTGAAAAGCACAAACGTGAAATACAAAACGTATGCTAAAAAAGCGCCAGAAAAGCAACAACATACATATGTACATACCAACAACAAAACGATTTCAACTGCAAGCTAAACAATGAAAAAACATGAGAAACCAACCAAAAGGAATGAGCGAAATGCAAAAAAAGTCTGAACAACCAACCAATAACAAACAACAGGCAACATACAACACGACTTCGACAAGAGTTGCAGAACCGAACCAAACAATATTGCCGCATTCATTCTACTACTCATCTTCTATGTTGTATATAATTCTACTACGAGGACGAACGAACAATAAAATAAATTAAAATGCTTGCCACATAGAAGAAGAACTAAAACAGGATTGTGCGAGTTCGTGTAGTAAATGTAGGACCAAAACGAACATTAAACTATCCATCCAGCCAAAGCATTCAACACCAACACAGTCAGTCAAACACTATAAAAATATACGTAAAACAAAACTGCATGGGGAATGAAAACAGCAAAAGAAACAATAAAAAAAATTTAATGCTCGTAGTATGGTGGTCAACAAAATTTATCGATTGAAAACCAAAGCGCCAAAATCCATTCATAAAAGTGCTGGCTTACCGATATTACGTTTCTTTATTCGGTTTTACCCCAAAGCGAGTGAGATTGAAATCAAATTTAATAAAACTTTTGGCCCCATATTATACCCTATACTTACACGATTTCATGCTTAGACCTGGGGTCGATTCTCGTTCCTATGAACCTGTAGAAATAAAAAATAAAAGCATTTTCATAACAGTTTTTCCACTTGTGTAACTAGCAAATACATAAAATATTTTAAAAGTTTTATGAAACGATAATGAAAATATATTCTTTCATTTCATATTTTCATAGAACGAAAATCGAC
>BGZK01003987.1:0-17335 GCA_005406025.1 Eumeta japonica | reverse complement strand
AACTTTATATTCGAAATAGGTAAGTCTATTCTAAGTTGGGCTATAATTCAATAATCAGTATAGTTTTACTATTGACATTTTCTTCAGGGTTATAAAATACTAATGTTCGGTGACGGTATGTATGCACATACACACATACATATGTATAAATGATCATGACGGTGGGTCGATTTAGACAACAATATCGTGGCATCAACTTTCGATAATTTTGGGTGAGGAAAAACGTCCACTAGAACATAGATAAATAACTAACTATTCGAAAAAAGATGTACAATGAGCCCAAAACTCAATTATTTTACTCTTTGTCAGGTCGAAAAATCGATGATACAATACCGATAATTTTTGGTACTTTTAAATTGGCCCATTCTAAAGAACATATACATACTTACATATGAAATTCACTTAAAAATATGCAATAAGCTATTTATGAGTGCTTATTTAAATGTTTTATGTACATACATAGATCGCCATGTCATGGTTTTATTCATTCTTTGTCAACATACATACATATGTATGTGCATTACAAGTACGTGCCTACTACTTGCTTATGCACATCAGCACAACCATAAGTAAATTTGATTTGATACATACATAGTATGTATGTATGTACGTACATACATATGTGCATATTGCAAGAACAATAAAATAAATGTAAAGGTTGGTTTTATATGTTTGGACCTAAAACATGTAAACATTATGACTTAATGGGGGCAATATTGGTATGTATATATATATATACATGGTACAAGGTATGTATCTACAATGAATTGTTTGTTGGAAGATATTTAAATTTATCTTAATGGTTATATAGCATACCTACACTTAAATTATATGTGTACATATATGTTTGCTCCAATTTAGGTAGATACATACATATGTACACACATATGTAAATACATAAGATTGTATGCAAAACCAACATAAAAGTTTATCATGACTGCCAAAGTAATGCACCCATACATACATACATATTTTCTATTACATGCTTAATATATGATTAACTTTGTGAAAAATCAATATTTTTAAAATTATTGGTTTTATTTCAATTCACACACACACAAAAGATTCAAGGCAATAAGATTCCAAATTTTTATTACTTTTTAGCTAGACATACTACATACAGATATGTATACATACAAATGTATATAATTTGCATGGTCATGTGTTTTATTAAAAAAAATTGTTTTTATTCTTGTGTAGAAAAACTGGTTTCACCCTAAAAAACATAATTTGTGTTTGATTTTTTTCGTTTTTTTACTTTTATAATTTGCTTGCTTTGTTATTAAACCCTTCTTTCTTTCTTTCAATACATATTACGCAATTTGAACAGACCGTTTTGCACATTTTTTATTGCTTAAAATATTTTTGACAAATTCTCTGCTAATTTTGCTATTTATACACGATGTTGGCATTTATTATTTGTTTGATTTTCTGTGCACTTACTTAAAAAATAAGATTCTTTTAATTTGATAATGTATAAATATTTATAATATTTATTTCTTTCACGCTGCACTCATCCACTTCGTTTCACATTCAACTTTTGCAGTTGAATATCGAGATTAATTTGTTTGAATTTCGTACGTTTTTTAACTTTTTGGTTTTATCTTTCTCTTGAGCACATTAATTGTAGTGGTGTGTGTGCTTTTTTTTGTGGGGGTAAGAACATGTGTGGACGACAAATCAGCAGTTTTCATTTAAGCAATATTAAAAATTCAATTATACGTAAGCAACCTTGAGAGTGAAACTCATAAAACAAAACATTCGCACTAATGAGCTGCTGGTATCCAAACAAGTCTACAACAATTTTATAATTCAATCCATTAAAGTAAACAAATTATAATTATAAATGTTGAATAAGAAGCACAGCTAACATAAAAAGCATATAAACAGATTTTTCAAAGTTCTTTCGAACTTGCTATAAGAATTTGTTAATATGAAATTCGAAAATCCCTTTTTTATTCAAAAAAGTATTTGAAAATACCTACAAAATATTATTTTATGAAAAAATACTCATAGTAGCGAAGTCAACAATTCAAAATCTTAACAGTAATTATACAAAATGCGGAATTTCAAAATTCGGATAAATTTTATTAACTTCTTATTTGATAAATTTCTATGCAATAATTGTTAAATAACCATTTCATAAACACAAAGTATTTTTTTATACATAAGCCAGTAGTATTTAGGAAATAATAAGGGCTAATGTTTTTTTTAATTTTTAACAACACAAAAACAAGATATATCAAGTAAATTGATTCAGAAATACAAAGAAGCTAAACCAATGGTATTAAGGTGCTTGCCGGTTACTAAAAATTTAAAAGTATGCCCTCGTATGCGATTGCATATATGGGTACATCTCTTTTACCGCTTTTTCAAGCCATGACGTGTGCGCTCTAATAATATCCATTGAAAACAACAAGAAGTGAGTACACATTGTATAATAATGGAGTTTTATGAGAAGTGGACAAACTCATCGATAGAATTAAAATATTTCCCTTTCATTATATTACTATGTGACAATCAGATGAACAAAAAATTAAAACAATTACGGTTGTATTCATAAAAAAATTTAAGTTTATTAAGAACTTATTGGACATATATTGCGCAGAAATTTGTCAAATTTGAGCTCAATAAACACACAATATACTTTATAATACAACCTTTAGTATAAATTTCTATATTCGTTTTACTCACGAGCTGAAGAGGTTTTATATTTTAACCATTCATTTAGTTAACAATAATTTTTCAAATTTAAAATTGTTGCATAATTTTTGGCGTCAGTCTTATGTGTAGTTATTTTGATATCATTATTTTCTGGTTAAAAACAGCTTGTACTATTAAATAAAAATTAATTTAAAAAAGGATTTATTCTGTTTTTAACAACTTTTTACAAGTATGATTATGTTGGCCGCGTATTAGCTGGCAGATATATGCGCAATAGATGCATATGTTGACAAATATGCCTTAATTTACTCAATCCACGTTCAACATAAAATTAAAATTATTTCCAAATAAAATATAATACGCAAAGGTACATAAATGAAAACATTGTATGAAATATATATATGGCCTCAATAAACGTGAAATATGATATGTTTGTTGGAATTGAAATATGCCAGGCAGTATTCTTCTCCTGTATAAGAAAATGGACCTGGTTGTCTAAGGCTGGCAGCACGTACGGAAACAGTCTGGTTACCCTAAATTTATCAGCTGTTAATATTCACCAAGGCAAAATCTCCCAATTGCTAAGGTGTGATTTTGGAAGGAATTGTTTGTGAACTTATTAAATAACTTACCGAAAAATTTTATTTTGGTTAGATAAATTTTGTACTTATTTCAATGGCTAACATAAGAGAGTCAGCCGACAGAGCCCTAAAAATGCTGCGTTCCCTTCCACGTGTGCAAATAGGCAATTTAAGACCCAATCCTAATTCCAAACAGAATGTAAGTTTGTTCAGTTTTCATTATTGTATACAAAGGAATGAATCAAATTTATACATTTCACAGGACAAGCGAGGTAGGGCACAGCATGGTGGTGATAAACATGGTGCCGGTAACAAGGTTCAGGTCAGCGCCAAATTTTATGCGTCTTGGCTATGAGACTGGTAACCTCCTCATATACGTTTTCCTTACGAACCGTACTACAAAGGCATCATGTAAAGACGTCAATACCCAAAAATTTCCACTTTTACAATTACAAGTTATGTTGGAGACCAATCGAATTGATTCTAAGCAGCCGATTGATTTATGTACTTTATGTAACACTGGATTAGTTTCCATTAAACCCGCCTCTATGGAATTTGGATTTCAATTGACTGACGAGGGAGCTGATAAATTTAAATCTAAAATATGTATTGAGGTACAACATGCTAAGGAATCGGTTATAGCGGCTATAGAAAGGAACGGTGGTATTATACGTACAGCTTATTATGATCCCAGAAGTTTGCATGTAATAAAAAATCCTGAAAAATGGTTTGAAAAAGGGGTGCCAATACCCAAAAGATTGCTACCACCCCAAGATGCTATTGGTTATTATACATCAGCAGAAAATCGTGGTTATTTAGCTGACCCTGAAGAAATCAGCAAACATCGATTGGTATTAGCTCAAAAGTATGGTTATGATTTACCTAAAATTGAGGATGATCCCGATTATGAAATGCTTACGTCCATGAAAGATGCAAGGCAGCTGTTCTATGGCTTAGAACCAGGTTGGGTAATTAGTCTTAAAGATCAAACAATAATTAAACCAAAAGAATGTACACAATAATTAAAAGTTATTTGTTAATATTCAATTTTTAATAAAACATACGCAATTATGATATAATAAAGTAAAAATAAAAGAAGGTTCATTATACTGATGTTATAGATTGAAAAATAAATCGGAGCATATATTTTTCTTCGGGTATTAAAATGAATACTAGTATATATATATGTAGCTAGATATATAATTGTCATTTCTATGCTTACAATTCTATTCTAAATGAAAACTTGCTTGGTCTGAGAGTTCCTCCATGAATGGTTTGCATATAGCGCTTGTAGCTAAACAAAGAATAGACCGAAAAATATGGATATGGGTAATGCCGGTAATGCTTTTCGCCATATAGCAAGTAGAACTAAAGTTAGACATAAACCTACTAAGATGGCAACAAAACATGCAATGGTTGTAGCCCAATCTCCATAAGATGAAGCTTTGCCTACTAATACGGAGTAGAAAATAAAATCACCAAACCAAGCTTGATACCACCTGAAAAATAAACAATTAAAAGAATTTGTAATTCAAAGCCAAATTGGTGGGAAAACATTTAAGGTTTTTTTAATATTCCATGAAGAAGTTTTGGATGTTTTAAAATGTTTCGATGTAAAGAGAAGGTTGGGTCTTAAATTCTTTAATGTTTAGAGAAAAAAATTTCATATTAAGCTTTTCTTTTAAACAATTTTTGAATAACAGGTTCTGTGATATCTAAAATTTATATTTGATAGACTTTTATAAAGATTAAAAATTTAATCGTGTAATTCTCACCAATTTGTTGTTTACTGGGTAAAATGAAAAAATTTTCAATACATTTTTTTTTTAAATTTCAAATTTTTAAATTTTACAAAACAAAATGTATTGAAGTGTCCCATTTGTCAAGTAACCAAATAACAAGCTCAGTGTGAATTGCACCAGTATGATTTTAATTTTCATTTCCAATGATTTGAGTTTTGTTTTAGGAACAGTTTCTTTTACTCGCATACTTACGCTCTTCTTGGGCTTCTGTGATGTTGCTTCCTATTGCGCGGACACTAGTATCTTGGGCCGTTACAATTTACGATAATTCGTTGATCGATTAGCATTATCTGATGTAGTGGCCTGAACCTCAATTTGACGGCGAGCAACTCGTTCATCTAAGTTTGATGACCATTCATCAGTAAAGCCGGCCGCTTCTTAAAATATTAAAATATATATTTTTAACTTAGATTTTAATAGATAAAACGATAAATAATTTAAACTGCGCGCTACGTTTGGAAAATGAAATACTACATATAGTTAAGAACAAAACGAACGAAAAGATTACTTCCCTTACACCAGATCAAACAAACAATACCTACAAAGACTCAAATGTAAAAAGCTAGTCTTACATAAAAGGGGTTTGAAAATATATAAAAATAATAAATAAATACCATTTTCGCGCATTTTAAATGTCACTAGAGGCATACCTTCAGCACTAGGAGCTGCACTTGTACCTGTACGGGAAACTGATGTTGACGATGTAGAGGTATGCGGAGAATTAGTGAATTCAGATCAGAGGAGTTATTGCGTTGCGTAGTATCATGGGTGCCCATAAAAGTGTATAAAATAGTAGCTAAAATAGTTAAAAAAATATATAATTTTTTATAGTTATATGAACATACACATTTGAAATCTATAAACTAACAAGAGTATATTAAGGCTGGAAATATTTGCTCGTTTCTTTCTTGGGCAGTCTCCACCAAAATGCGTAATGGGCCTTTAGGTGTCAAAACAGCTATTAAATCTGTAAATATAATAATTAAAAACTTTATATACGTAATATATTCATAAAAATATTATTTTAGCTACCCCATATAGAGATTGCAGCTAAAACTGCCCAGGCTGTCCATTCTGGTAAATACTTAATAAAACCAAGGCCATTAAAGCTGACACAAATATAAGATAAGCTTGCTGCAATTTTAAAGGGCTTTGCCAGTGTATAGCAATCATACCCATTACACCAAAATTCCACAGTATTAGTAATGTAGTGGGATAATCCATAGCTACATTATAAGCTCTTAAAAGTTCTCTAAAAATTATAGATTCATTAGAAAGCATTAAAAATTAGAAATTAAATTGAAAACTTACTCCAAATATAAATAACTGAATATGAATAATAACATAAAGATGAAAAGAATTAACCAGCCATGTATAATTTTGTAACAACGTTTTTATAGAGAACGATTAAAATATCGTCATTACAACAACGACAGAGAGAAGTATCAATGAATTCGCCAGGGCATTTCAAAGTTTTGTACCTTATCTTCGGAAAGCTCATGAAAAGGTGTATATAGCCTATAATTAGCCAAATATTATTCAAAAACATTAAATATGTGAAATAGTTTCAAAATTTAAAAATTATGTAGTTTATACTGAAATTAAATATTTATGGTGATTGAAGTATTTACTTACATATATACACACATTATTTATCCAACTCACTCAATGTATACCTAAGTACAATAATAACAGAAAAATACGAATATCCATACTTACAAATATGTATCCGTGTAGGTGTAAATGTGATCGAATTAATAGTGGCCACCACCACCAGCATACATAATGAGACAGGTGCAAATATTTTAATGACATGTTGAGCTCCATATTTCAAGCCTTGTTCTTCATCTTCAATTTCTCTGTTTGTGGGTTGTGAACTAGATGGCTCATCTGAATTACTTATTTGACCTGTTTCAGAATGCCTCAGATGACGACTGTGAATTTCCACGTTAGGCACATCTAAAATTGCCTGTTAACAAATCATTAAAAAAAATATATACATATATATATAACAAAATACATGCTTGCGTTTATTAAAACAAACAAAATATCACTTACACCATCTGTTGCATCATGTTGCTCTGTACCACCATAACTGCTAAGTTGTTCTGCCTTCCGTTTCTGCTGACGCCTGCGTTCAGCACCCCATATAGAGTTGTTGCAACTAATTTGAGGTGCACCGACGTGGCCTTCCATCATCAGAGGGTACTTTCGTCGGGCACAGCCTCGTTAACAGAAGTCCTTTTCGATCCGTGTTTATTTTATTTAAAAATGAGCGACAATTAAAAAAATTAAAAGGAAACAATATGGGATATTGCTTAATTATCTCTTTTTTTATATGTTAGCTTTAGTTAAAATGAAAAATTTTAATTATAATATTTCAAACTTAGTGTCAACATTTTTAAATTACTTTTTTTATGAATACCGAAAAATATTTAATTTCTTAATTTTTTGACTAATGCACTTTTATCGATGATATGTAAATGAATCTATGTTGCTTCTTCTTTGTTTTTTAATCATTCAAACACTGTGTCCAACACACAAGAAATATAATACAGACGACGTGCGACAAGCAGCTTAAATTTAATCACACCTAGTTTTGAATATATACATATGTATATGAATTGAGTTTTAAGGATGAAGCTTTGTCAATTTTTATATAACATATTATTTGCCAATATTTCGCTCTCCTTCGGATAGCTTCTTCAGGGCAGTAAATATTGTTTTGTGAAAAAAAAAGTTTCATCCTTAAAACTCAATTCATTTCATAAAGAAGGGTCGAAAAACCAAATATATATACACATATAATGATTTTAATTATTTAAGTATAGAGGCAAGTAATTATATGTATATACATATGTATATATATAAATATTAAACCTCTTGAAGGGTTGAGAAAACTATACAGGGCTTAACTGAGTTTTGGCTTGAAATTTAAACCTGTTAACGAAAACTCTGGCCACGCATATGTATTACAAAAACAATTTCTGCATTTGCTTTGCGCAGGAAACAACAAAACAGAAAAGGTAAATATTTACCGACTAAAATCAGTGTATGTGCAAAAAAAAAAAGGAAAAATATTTACCATCTACAAAGAAGAATCTCTTAATGTTATTGGAAGCCTTGTAAAATTAAATTATTTTTAAGTATTATAAAAAGTAACAAACGAAAATGACGGCAATTGCTGGTGGTCACGGTGAACCAAATCCCAATAGCACTTGGCTGGGGCTCGTGGCATGTGGCTGGCATATTTTCTGGGTGTCTTAGCTGTCCATCTGATATTATTGTCAGTGCCTCTTGTAACGATACCGATGGCATGGACTCCTAACAAACCTGATGCACAATGCAGTTAGTTGAGAAATACATATGTACATACATAGATAATCTAACTCAGAGAATGAAATATAATTTTATATAGGCCCACTTATATTTTCTGCATATTATCAAGGGAGCTCCTTGGTTTCCATTGAAAATGATACAGGTCGTCAGCTCACTCATTGGGAACAGATCGATGATGGCGAACAATTTACGGCAACTCATAAATTTCTAACAGCTGTGCCATTGTATTGTAATTAAGTTTGATCCATTTTCCAATACACATTGTATGTAGGTACATAGTTTTCTTTTAATTTTTATTCCATCAGATTTCTACTATGCTGTTTGTATACGCGAAACGATGCTGATCATTTTATAGCCAATTTTATTTCTTTGGTAATTGTTACTCTACCCAAACTACCCCAGTTTCATGGTGTACGCCTCTTCAATATTAACAAATACTAATTCATGAGTCAACTTTTATTTAATAAAAAGTATGACTAGGATGTATTACACATAAAAATGGTTTAATCAATTCGGAACAGACTGAAGGATCATATGGACTTAATATAATTTAAAAAAATATATAAATAAAATCCACAAGTATGTATAGCATTTCTTATATGCACCTTAAATTTGTTTTATAAGCTGCTATAAACCTTAAATTTGTTAAAAAGGTAAATGGTGATAACATAAAATTAATATACATATGTAGGGCATACCTATTAAGAATTTTTGATTATATTTTCAAGTGTTAAATAAAATATTTTAATTTCTATAACCAATATACATATGTACATATAAAAATCAATAATAATAAATGTTTCTGTGGGTAGAAAATTAATCTATCATTGAAAGTATTTGTATTCAACTTGGTTTGCTTTAAAATTGTAATTGTTTTGAATAAAAAAAAATAAATAGATAAAATTTTAGTTAGAAATGTTTTGAGTATCAGTGTAAATGACATTGTCGATATCAAATGTCAAATATTTGCCACTTCAAAATCTTTTTACAAAATGCTTTGTTTCTCTTCTGTTTGAACATTAAAATAATACCTACTTAATATCCCAATTGTCTTATCTTTAATTCATATAACACCTATTTTATGCGTTAGTAAACATGGTTGCTAGTTTTCTTGTTACTTGAATATTAATTAAGTTTTTCTTTTTACTTGGTGTAATAAAACTGTAAAATTTTGATTGATTGATTTTAAATTACATAAGTGAATGATTGGAAATAAAAACGGCATTAGAAAATTGCATTTTTGAAATTATGTTATAAATCATCTGCGTTTGTTTTTTTATATATAGAGAAATGAGAATAAACGAGATATTTTATAATCTGTTACGACAATAAAATAAACTCAACGTAAGTTAAATCAACAGATGTTCGTACATTTTTAAGTTGAGTTGTTCAATTATTCAATTTAGTTGCATTTGAACTCTTGCATTAAGCACAGCAATAGAAAAATTTAACTTAATAAATATTTAAAGGTAAGGAAAAAAATATATTTATGCAATAAGACAAATTTATTAAAAGGCACTTTGTGTAAGTCCTTTTAACTGAAACAAGTTGTGATGATTTTTGGAAGTGTTTAAGATTTTTTTGCAGCAAAAAATTTTGTGAAACAAATATTAAAAAAATATGAAAAAAATTTACTATTAGTTCACCTGAAGCCAAACTTGTTAAAACTAATTTCAAAATTTTGTTAAAAACTAATTTATTCGAAGGAACGAAACTGACGTTAATATCCGTTTTTGGTTCATTCAAATCCTTTGTATGAGAATGCTTGATCAGAAAACACTGTCTCTCTCTATTTCGAATTTGTTTGGTCGTTTGCATAAATATATTCAATACAAAAAGTAAATTTTGAAACTTGTTTTTGTATAAAATGTATTTATGCCAACGAGCAAATAATTTCGAAATAGAGAAAGAAACAGTTAAACTCGAAAAAAGCGCAGAAAAATTAATTACATGCATAAAAGTGATATTCCTTTTTATTTATTTTTATCTTTCAGATTATTTATTCATAATGGTAATTGTTCAGGAAGAAGATTTCGGCACTATAACCGACCCTATGACCAAACAAAAGGTCAAAGTACGCCGTTTTACTCTTTCGAATAGTCAAAAAATGTCAGTACAGTTACTAACTTTGGGCGTTAATATAGCCAGTGTACGTTTGCCGGATAAAAAGGGCCAAATTGACGAATTATCTTTGAGCTTTAATAATGTCGAAGATTACTTGGCCTCACAACCGGCTTATATTGGAGCCACAATGGGTCGTGTAGCAAATCGTGTGGCCAATGGTCGTTTTATTTTGAATGGAAAGAGATAAATGTTACTAAGAATTTTCAAAATAAATACCAACTACATGGAGGATTTATTGGATTCGATAGTATCATATGGGAAGTAGTTAAAATTCTAGCGGATGGTGTTGTCTTCAAGCATGTAAATCCTGATGGACATGAAGGTTACCCAGGTGAAGTAACATGTACTATAACATGTACTTTAAACGATGCAAATGAATTTCGTTGTATGCAAATTGAGGCAACTACTAATCAAACTACATGTGTTAATGTCACAAATCATGCTTACTTTAATTTGGCTGGCCACAATTCGGAAAACAAGGACTCGAACAACATACTGTTATGATAAATGCCGACAATATTGTTGATACTGATTTGGATCAAATACCTACTGGTAAATTAATACCTGTTGCAAATACAGCTTATGATTTAAGAAACCCAACTAAAATGGCTGAACGCTTACCACTGTTTAAGGATAAACCGATCAAAGGATATGACAACTGTTATTGTGTAAAAATAGATGGTGATAAAACAACACGCATTGCACGCGTGGAACATCCTGAAAGTGGACGTTGGTTAGAGATTTTAACTAATCAACCAAGAGTACAATTTTATACTTCTAACAATTTACCAGATGTTGATAATGGTGCAGCAGCCTTAAAAGGCAAAGATGGAGCATGTTATGTTAAGCATGGTGCTTTTTGTTTGGAAACTCAAAAGTACCCTGACTCTATGAACCACGATAATTTTCCAACTATATTTTAAATCCTGATGAGAAATATTATCATGATGTTGTATATAAATTTGGAAATTGTTAAAAATAATTCATAAAAATATAAATCAATAAAAGCAATAAAATGCAAATATTTAATTTATTATTTTTCATAATTGGTTTTGAAACGCCACTGTTACTTGAAGGAGATAGTTTGAAAACTTTTGTATAGCAATGTATGCAAGTAATCGAAATATTTTATTTAAAACTTATGAAATGGAATATTAAATTTGTTGATTGAATTTCAAATTTCTAAAGATTTCTTACAAGTACAAAACGGTCATGTATCGTCGTGCGGGAGTTTTGTGGTCCATATGCCATTTTATATACCTCGAGTTAATGATGCATTTTCGATCTCAAATTGTTCAAAACTGTTTTCGCAACTTTTAACTCTAATATTAGACGAGATTGGCCGAAAACGGATTCAGATTTGAAAAATTTGAGATCGAAAACCTAAAATTGCATCATTAATTCAGAGATATATAAAATGGCGTAGAGGACACACAAACTCCCGCGTGACTGTATGTTTACCGGCAATGGATTGGTTCTTTTATTAAAATTAACAGCACGAAAACATACATATATATGTATATAGCTGTGGTTAAAATAAAGTGTCCTTATCAATTTGATGTGCACATTTTTTGTATGTCATAGCTGAAAAATTATAATCTGGCACCTCCTGAGAAAAAAGCAATCAGTATTGCCAAGTTAGAAAACATATGAGTGCACAAATACTTCTATTGGGAATTAGATACATTATTTTTACTTTTACATATTCCGTATTGAAATCAAACAGTATAAATGCTATAAATGACGCAATTATATTAATTTTAATTTGTTATTACAATTCTATAAAATCTATGAACCATAATCGATCTTACTCAGGATGTAAATTTTTTTTTTTTTTGCTTTGCTAATACAAATTTTTGAACCATTTTTAATGTAAATATTTGTGTTGAAAAATTTGAAACAATAAAATACATTTCCCTTTATAACAGTTGTCGTCATCGACATCAACAAATATGCACTTGTTAAACTATATCCGGTAGCAATATGGTGATTTTGAAAGGGTTTATTATTTCCCTTGGACGTTAAATATAACAAATAAAATAATAATGAAAATATCTATAAAAGTAATTAATTTTCAAAATAATAGTATATACGCATCAGTTTCTGGTGCCGACAATTATAATAAGGGAGATTGGTTTTAAGGCAAACTCGCTTGCATTCACCTCATAATGTGTTTGCCTTGAATCGAACCAATCTGTCATTTTCCTTTTATTTTTGTCAGATTGGTTCAGCCATGCAGAATATTACTTGGGGATTTTTATTGTTGTAGAAACAAGGCTACCTTGTAATGAATTCACCTTGAACCAATCATGCAGTTGTTATGTCGGCAATCGATTTCATTTAAGAACTTGGCAGATTGTCGGCGATAGCAAATAAAACTAAGATTTTATTTGATGGCTGTTATGTTATGCTTGACAAAATATATCACTTGTATTTACAAAAAATCGTTTATAAATCTATATTTTAATACACACTAGAATTGGGAATTATCACGAGCTTGGCAACATTGTTGGTAAGTTTCACTCAATTATAAAAATCTCTTGTCTAATTAAATACATACATACATACATTCGTTTAAGAATAAAATCTACAAGAAATTAAAATTTTCTAGTGGTATTTACCAATTTAAGTGCCAAATAAAAACAAAATTAACACGTTTAAACAGTTTTGCTTGTGTGCTTAATAAATACACAAATTAAATTTCTTGTTGAGAATCGTTAAAGTAAAGCTTCAAAGTGTTGAATTTACCACAATTATATTTGCAGGCCAACTCCTGGTTCGTCAAAAAGTCAAGGACTAACAAAATGCCCGTAAGTAAAATATCTTTACATACATACAAATTTTCTTTGAAAAGGTCAAGATGTTTTAATTATGGAAATTATTTTTTCTCCTTTAAGGTTCATGAATTTAAAGTAGAAATGACTTGTTCTGGTTGCTCGGAGCTGTTGAAAGAGTGTTGGGCAAGCTGGGAGGTAAAGTTTATTTTATGAATAACAGTTAAAAATTTATTAAGACACGTAAACTAGTTTTTTTTTTTTTTTGAAGTGGTAGCTTATTAAACATGTAAATTGTACTGGATTAAGATTTTTAAAGATGAAAAAATTTAATTACGTGAATTAAAAAAAAATAATTTTTTTAATTCCTGTGTGATACTCTCAAGTGATTCTATTACATTATTATTGGATTAATTGAAATTTGGCAAAAAGTTGACCGTGAGGCTGCAAAACTTGTGCCATTAAATTAATCATGATTTATCTGATATGAGAGATGTGAAAGACATATAAAATTTATAACTGTCCGTTTATGTTAATCATGTTTAAACCTGCTTGCACTGCAAAAATGTTTTGTAAACTTATTTACACATTACATACAACGTATGTATGTAATGTAAATAAGAAAAAAATGTTGGATAAGTTTTTTGACCTACATACATACATACAAATTTGTTGCTATCTGAAAAGAACATAACAACAACTAATGCCTAGGTTATCTTTTAATTATTTGCTTTTGTTGAACAAATATGTATGTATTCGTAACTATTGTTATCGTTAACATTAAACCACAAAGAATACCATTTTAATCATGATTTATAACACTTTGCAATAATTTCCCTTCTTTCTTTTTTAAAGATAAAGTCGAAAAAGTGAGCATTGACTTGGATGAAAAAACTGTACTTGTTACCTCTGAACATGTCGGGTGAGGAAATATTAGAAGTGATTAAAAACTGGCAAATCAGCTCAATATGTTGGTGTGAAAGAATGAAACGAAATGTTTTGCAAGTTTCGCAAAATAGCTAAACTTAAATTAGAGTTTAATTTGGTTTTTCATTTCCACAAAGAGTTTTATTTTGAAACATACCTTTGTTGTTATTTTTCATCTATATATTTTGTATATGCATTTCCGTGTGGCACATATTTACTGAAAAAGGAAAAAAATTAAAATTACAATGAATACATTTTTGGCAATATCGATATTTATTTTAATTACCTGATTTTTTTGTAACTATTTTTAGTTTTTTTATAATTTTACATGCAGATGAATTATTTGCGTAGGTATTTTATAAAACAAATTATTAACTCATTGGTTCATTGCTGCGTTTAATAGAATTTCCGATCCTAATTAATTTTGAATTTTTAAAACTCATTTTAAGTTCGATAAAGACCAGGTGAGCGCTAAAATAAATTGCATAAAAAAGTTAAGGAAAATACGCTTAAAATGTTATTGACTTAACTTATTGAAGGTATGTATTTGTGATTTGCAGATTATGGCTGATGATAAAGAGTTGATTCCGATTTTTAAAAAGAAAACTGGTTTTGAGAAAAAAATTGCTAATATATATTAAATAAAATTTACTTAAAATATCGATTAATGATATATAAAAAGTTAATTTACGTTAGATTTTCAATTAATAATTAACATTTTTTTTTAAGTAGAATTATATGGTAATGATTGCCAAATGCAACATACAGTGACAATTTTAATTAAAATATAATAAATTGTTTAAAATTCACAAGCAAACACTTTAAAATTAATATATATTTTTTGCATTTAATTACAAAACTACAACACCAGTAAGAAATTTGCCTAGAAATTTACGCGTGTATTCATAAAAAATATTTCAAGTTTATTAAACGCCTATTTGACAGATATTGCATTGAAATTTGTGAAAAAAGGGCGAAATACACTTACAATATTGTTTATGCATTCAGCAGCCGTTAGTCTGCAAATCTGTTAAGTTTTGTGAGTGATTGCCAGACAAGTCTTTTGTTGGTGTTCTAGAAATAACAAATTATTTAAAATTAAAAAATCTCTTACAAAACAGCTTTTAACGTAAAATTAATTAAAACGAATTTAGCATTTTTTTTTTTGATTTCCTTAGCTTTCTAAACATATTTATTAAACAAAATTTTTAAATAAAATTATAATATAATTACAAAATATTTGAAAAGACACAAAGCTTTTAAAAAGCTCTCAGAGTTTTAATTTTATGTATTTAATAATTAAAAATATTAGTGTAGTATATCTATCAAATTAAATTTACATACAATTTATATACAAAAATGTATACTTGACAAAATGTTTCAATTTTTATTAATCTTTAAAATAAAATATTTATGTAATCCAATTATGTTTGTTTTAATTCATAACTGAGATTAAGTTACGATTTCAAAATTTGTTCCAATTTATTTACACGTTCGTTGAGTTTATAAATTATCATTAGCATTTTGCTATATCATTCTTTATATCTTCTAAAGGTAAACTGGGTTTTGAAATCATGTTTGTAATCTTTTAAATAAAATAAAAGAAACATGAGTTGTATAAATTAAAAGCTAAGAAATTTGAATTGCAACATCCGTGAACGTGCAACACGTAACGGTAAAGCCACGTTAAAATATACGCAAGGCTACGTTAAAACATGTTCCGGATGTTACAATTCCATAGCAGCTTTTCAAAATTAAAAGTGGAAAAAGGTGTGTAATTTCAATATTTTTGTTAAAAAGATTTTAACATTTTTATGCTGCAATTTGGAGAAATTTTAATTTTTTTTTTATTTTTAATATGAAAAAGTTTATGAAACAGATTTTTTTCTTTACTGAAAATATGGGTGGAAAGATTTTAAATTTTCATACTTATGAGTTCGATTTTAATGTCTACTTTTGTTTCAGTCAAGCTTAATCGTTATGCAGCATTCACAAAAAAAGTCAAACGCAAATAACGAATAAAAAATACACCAAAATGTTCATATAATTTGTGGGGAAAATATTTTATTTAGCTTTCTTTTAAAATAAAAAATATTGAAATATTATTACCCTATCACATTTATTACCGTGTTAGAAAAATATTACACAAGGTTTATTAAGCTCTTATTTGACAAATAAGAGCTTATTATTAAAACTTATTGTATAAGTTTTATGAATAAGACACTTCCTATTTAACTCATACAACAAATATTTAAGACATGTTTTAAAAGATTAATATAACTTAAGCAGAAGCAGCACGCTCCAAAGTTCTTATGCATAATAAAAATAAATGCATCATAAAATAAAAAGTTTTGGTGAGCAGATTCCCATAAAAGGAAAAGAATCCCGAAAATTAGAACAGTTCTTTATTATGCATAATATACCGTTTTAATTTATAAAAGTTAATTTTTTAGAAAAAAAAATTTTTTTTTAATATTTTTCAATATGTTATGTATCTATGTTATATATCTGCTGATAAACACTACGCAACAGAGTACCTACTACAAATTTAAATAGTTTAAACGTTTATGAATTTTTAAGAGATGTACAAAAACTATAATAGAATTTAAAAATATTTTGAGCTAGTATTTTTTAAATTTTGCTTGTTTGGTGAGCTGATATTAAAATCGTCAAAAAAGTTACTTTTTTTATTGCTGAAATTTAATAGAGATGAATTATTATTTGTACTTAAATTGTGTGTTGATGATGAAGGTGAAGTGGCTGTGTGAATTGAGTTATGAATATATTCACTCTCAAGCACCTGAAAATCCCTCATCACGATTGTTATATGCCACAGACTGTCTGGGATCAATTAGTATTGATTGGTCACTAGCATTCGTCGATGTTACATTGCATGACGACGTTTGCGATTGATGTGGTGCAACACCACTCTCATTTAAATTATCTTGAGCCCTTTAGCTTCATACAACGAAGCATCGTAGGTATGTAAGTTCGATTTCCAAACCAAAAGCTGTTAAATTAGTTTTATCAAAATGGAGAAATATTTCCATATGCATGAGTATTATATAATTCATGTGTTGGAGGTATTTTTAGCACATACCTGTTTATCATCGCCAGCCGATGC
>BGZK01003986.1:0-17337 GCA_005406025.1 Eumeta japonica | reverse complement strand
GCATCGACATTTTCACTTAAATATTCAACCTGCGAACTAAACACTTTGAGAAAAAATATCAACTGCATAAGTAGGAGCGATTCAAAAACGAAGTTTGAAATTTTCCACATTTGAATGAATTTTTAACATTTATGACTATCACTTTTTCTTTTAATAAACGATTGAATTAACAAATAAAAAATTTAATTACACAAATAAACACTTTTCTGATACATTAATGCACTTTTACTTATGACAAATTAAAATATATTAAGACGACGAACGCAAAGTGACCGATTACGTGCTGACGAATCTAAGAACTGAAATGGAAGGTGAAATAGGATTGCCTCATTAAAATAATTTGGTACTTTTAAGTATTTGAAAATGAGATGAGATGGGAGATCTAAGGTAGGTATGTAAATATATTTGTTTGTGTTTCATTTAATTTAAGTAGTTGTTGAGGTAAATTTTAGTAAACCATTTATATTAATTTTAAGTAATTGTTTACATTGTGTACGTTCTTAATAATAATGTTCACTTGGTTTTAAAACAAATTAAATATTAAAATACTGTTTAGTGAAAGTATGTCATTATTGAGATTAGAAGCATGAAATGTATTGCCGACAATGTCTATGTATTAGGAAGCGTACAAAGTCGCCTATAATAACGAAATTAAGTAAAATTGTGTATAACTATCGGATCTGTTTTATAGAACATCAGCTGGTAGCTATCTAAATGTAGTTAGTATTTCCAATTCTTCGTATATAAAATTGACATCCACATAGCTACATATAAACATAAAAATAATTAAATTCAAGCACCAAGACAGATTTGTGTCAAAGTTTATTATCTAAAAATTTTTAACAAAGTATTAATTAATAAATTATTAATTTAGAAGTTTTGTTTGAAATCAGCATTTTATATATATTTCCAATCTGTACTTACTTCACTCAACAAAATAGTTTATTTCAGAGCTTTAAGGTAGAGGTCCATACGATCCGTTTCACGCGTTTTGCTTTATTCGCGTTTCATACTTTCACTCGTTCTATACTTTGTTAACTTTAAAGTTACATGCACTGCGTTTTTTGCGCCATTTCAATTTTGTTTTGATCATAAATAAAAAATGTTTATTAACCTGGCAAATTCAATTGTTTGCTTATTGTATCCCACTCTGCTGCTCTTTTTTGTTTATTTCTATATAATATTGAGCTTTTGTTATAGAGCAGCTCATGATTTTAACTTCGTTGATTAAATTTTCATCCATTTTCGTTGTTTCAATGTGCATATAACGAGATGATACTCAGTACGTAAAACTAATCGATAACTCAATTGCAAAATTTGTTCCTGATAGAAAAGTGAGTGAATTAAATCTCATATTTTTCTGAAAACGTTCAAATATTTTATTACGCAAGTTTTTTGCATTAAAAGTGTACCTTGATAAAAAAATTGAAAAACATTATCCACCACACTATCATATTTATCGATAACGCGGCAAGCACAATATTATTTACCATCTTTGGCTTTCAAGATCAGCAATTATTATTCATGGTGCTTGTGACACGCGTAAAAGTAGAAAGTATTTTGCAATGTACTACGCGTTCTGCGCTGTGCAATGTAACTTATCACATACAATTACACTGATTCTAATTTTTGACAGTTGCTTAGAGCATAACGCGTGAAACGGATCGTATGGACCTCACCTTTCAGGCCTAAGTATCATGTATTTTACAATACCCTGCTGAGAGATATAATTTGACATTTATAAAGAATCTAAGGTATGCTTTTGGCTTTTAAGCTACTTACAAAATAACTACACTGTTTTAATTGTTAATGATAATCATATTATTCATAAAGTTTATAACATACTATGATCTAATTTGTTTACAGGTTAACTTTCTTCAGAGATTGCCTTAAGCTATATCGCGGTTATGTATGGACAGATGCCAGAATGTGTTATGTATTATATTTTTAAGGCCCTGCTTCAGTATTAATTAGTCAATTTTAATTTTTCAGGAAAAGAGATGTAGATCGCTTAGAGGACAAATTTCTTGAGAAATCAGTTTTTGTTATATCGCGGCTGTATCTAACCGATTCCAAACATTTTTTTTTTTTTGTCAATTTCACTTATGAGCACGAAAAACGTTTTTGGATAGAAAATGTTTACCATTTTAAAATGAAACCGAAATTAAAAATATTTAAATTTTTCAAAAAATTTAATTTTTTTGATAGAAGGGGGTACGGAAAAAATTTACCTTTTTTTTCTGTTATGAGCAAGAAAAATGGGTGTATTTCCGTAAATAATTTCCCAATCTTAGAAATTCAAACAGTCATGGATAGAAAAAGATTAGAACTTTAAAACGATGCTAAAATTAAAAATATTATAATTTTTCAAAAATTTTCGTTCTTTTTGATACATCGGAATCAATTATTTAATTTTCTTGAGAAATAAATTTTGGCAATATATCGGCTATATGTTTACCGATGTCCAAAACAATTTTTTCTTTGCTTTCATTTGTCTATTTCAGGTATTTTTCGGTAATAAAAAGTCCAATTCCTTGAGAAAACGGTTTGAGCTATATCTCTGCTATATGTAGACTCATGTCGAAAAAAAAATTTTTTTTCGCCACTAATAACTTAGCCAAATCCGAATATTTACTTTAAATCAAAAAAAATTTTGTCAAAACCATTAAAGACGTTTTTGAAACCCCGGCTCTATATATACATGTGTATATATTTACAAGAATTGCCCGTTTAAGGATATTAGATTAAATTTAACTAGGCCTTGTCTAAAACAAATCGAATTTAAGTTTCCTGCCAGCTTATCTATTTCAAATCCTTTTCGATTGTTCGCATATACTTATAAATTTAATACAAAAACAAACTTCAAAATTTTGTTTTTGTATTAGATGCGTTTATGCAAACGATTGAACATTTTCAAAATAGAGAAACTGTCTATTAATTCATTGATCTGTGTACATGTAAATACATTTTCATTAGTTTTCATATTCCAAAACCAACCTTAATTTTGTTAATGAAATTTATAATACCAAAGTAGGCAGCATAGAAATTAAATCGAAAAAAATTGTGTTTTAAAATTTCTGAACGAACATTTTTCGATTTCTTTAGACCTGAACGGATGTTTGTTGTTTAAAAATTTTGAAATTTTGAAGGATTTTATTTTATTATTAAAGAAATTTTATTGAAATATACAAAATCAGAAGAAAATTTTTACGAATAAATTTCATTTTGCAACTAATTGGATACATAAGTATGTATGTATATGCAAAATTTCTGAAGAGAAAAGAAAATATTCGAACGCAAAATCTGCTACTCCGTCGGGCTAATTTCGGTCATGTTTTGTAAAAATATGACATTTGGAGAACAAAAACTATCTACATACATATTTGCATGATTTTACACGAATGGAGGGAGAATGGAATGAAGCGAATTTATCTATGTAAGAGTTTTCAAGAAATCTGATGATGAAAATGAGTTAAAGCATTTTTAATGTAAATTTAAGATGCTTTAAGCTAAGAAGATATTTAAAAATCTTCAATTAATTAGTCAGTTCAATAATCGCTGAAGGCGTGAATCGAAGCTCCAGATTACTTGACTTTGGGAAAATATTATAGTGCATCATTTTTTATCAAGATGCACATATGAATGTACAATCACATAAACATACATATGTGTGTATGTAGTTGCAAATGTGAACATTTTTATTTTAACTTTAAGATCCATATATATACATACATACACATTCAGATTTGAATTTCTTTTACATCATAAAGACAAGTCAAATTTTTGTGAACTAACGAGTGATAGAAATTTGCAAGGAAAATCTTAGGGGTGTGTGGTTATTTTCATGACTGTAAGTCATTCGTTTCACGTTTTTAAACTTAATAAAATCACGATATTGATTTTAAGGTCTTAAGCTTAAATTTGAAAGCATGATTGCAAATTTAACATTTCTACAATCTATAATCAAAAATTTTGTTCTTAAAATTAGAGCGAACGATTTCTTATGAAGAACCTTTTTGAACTATCTTTCAGTCCACGTTCTTATTACGTAAAATGCAAAATCAGGAAAAGTTTGTATTCATGAATGTCGAATATCGCGATTCCAGGGACCTGTCTCTAGGACTACGCTTTAATTTAAAAATGTATATGCAGGTACAGACACTGCAAAAGCGTTATTTAATGTTAAAATAGTTCCTGCAATAATTTTGATATTTTAATTTAATTTTATAAAATGAATTAAAAAACTTCCATAGGCTCGTTAGAGGTATGATTATAAGAAGAGGGTCGCCGAACTTTACTTGCCACTATTTTCTACTTGCTGCATGGCGTTTCAAAGCAAAATAGAGGGAAAAATTATAATTTAGTTAAATGTATTGAAATTAAATAGCTAAATATTTGATGTATATAATATTTGTTGATAATATTAGGCATTTATTTATATGAAGTTTCCATCACAAAAAAAGCAAATTGTCTAACAATTTTAATATATAAAGTTGAATGCTTTTGATACAAAATTTTTCAGAAATTCGCTCGCTTGTGATCTAGAAACACCACAATAAACTTGACTTTTTACTTTAAATGTAAAACCAAAATGAACAATAAACGAGAGAAAAGTTTTTTGTAATCCACTTACCATTATTAATTTTTACAAAGTGGCTTCTGCTGCAAAAAACAAAGAAAAAAGATTAGGTTAGACTGATTAAAGGGTATGATAGCCATTTATTAGGTCAATAATTATCTCAGAAGGCAGACCTGTCTACTTTACTACTCACAATTCTCATAATTTGCCTTTGAGTATTACTAAGTCAAAAAAGTCTTTTTTAGTTCTTTTTGCCTAGTCTTTCAGCACTTCTATATGCCGCCAATATTACGGACGCCTAAGACAAGAAGGAAAGCAATCTCGGATTGCATTCAGTGGGCTGAGGAAAATAATTTGGATATGCAGGATATTTTATTGCTAATGAAACTAGAGCAAAAAGCTCAAATCAGCCACCTCAATTAAGCTAGTCAGTGGAAACTAACATCATTTTTTAATAAATCATAGAACACGTGTATTTAATTCTCTTCCTTTTGATAATTTAATGTAATAATTTATGGGCATATTCATAAAAATTAAAGTGAATTTGAAATGGCCTTAAGTTAAATATTTCAATAACAAAATTACTAAAATTGATTTCAAATATTTTTTAATTTTAATGAATACAGCCGTACTTTTTAATAAATCACAGTTCAAAACATATGTTTAATTCACTTACTATGGACAACTCGGTAATCCGAACGAGCTTAAAACTAATCGAAGTAGCTGTGCTTAATTAAATCACATTTATTCTGAAACACTAACACAGGCTACGGGCCCAGTTTACCAAGTCAATTGCTTAATCAAGTCGATCGAGTATTTCTCTATAGACGTATTGTGCATTTTGAAAATTTAATATTTGCTGAAAATGTCGACTTCGGTGCAAATCGAAGAATGTAGTGAAACGAACTACCCAAGTAACATCATATGATGCATGTACCCATTTTTATTTGTTACTTTAACTTGTTAACGCTTTTCGACTAGAAACATTGGACGTTTTTTTGCTTAAGGAGGAATTCAGAAACACGTTATCATATTAATGGTTATCAATTTTTTTATTTTCTAGCTGCCTAACTTTATTTAACGTACATATGTACCTATGTATGTTTGTATACACAATTAGTTATCGGAAACAAATCATAAATGAAGTACTTATGTAGTTTTGTATATGTAGGTACATAAGTATCTAGCGAAGTTTCATGTACATACATCTACATTTACCGTATCCAGAAAGTCGAATTTATTTATTAAATAGGTATCTACTATTTCCTCTTTTCTTTATGTGAAAAAAACTATATTAAAGCATTTCGAAAATTTTAAAGTCATCCAAGATCACAATTGTAAGAGTCTACTGCAAGAAAATTTCTTTATCAAACTTCTTATAATCAACTTACCATTAAATTTGCAAAGATTTTTCTTATTAGTTTTTACAAAATACCGATAACCGATTTATTTAAAACTGTTTCTACAATCGCAATTCTATTTTCACTCAAGAAAAAACAGATGCTTTGGCACAACAAAAAAAGCACCGCTACTTAAAACAACAACACAATCACTACGAAAGCTCCGAATGCAAGGCCTAAAAGACACAGCTTTTATTTTTTTATTTTCTTATTACCAAATTTGCCTCTACATTTTCTTTAGCACTTTTAATCATGAGCACAACAACACAAACAAGTCTCTTCATTTATTTGATCATCCGATTTGGAACTTCCGAATGCAAAAACTAAAATATACAACAATTAGAATAACGTTATTGTTGTTTTTGTAACGGCTGAAAGGCACAAACAAATTTCAATAACTCCAACAACAAAACAACTACAAGAATAACGTCGAACACTTTACGAGACGAATTTTGATTTTCTTCTATCGGCTTTATCCATAAAAGGTATTGCATGTTTCTTTATTAAACTCGTCTTTGCCAAATTTCTATGCAATGTCTACTTTATTAACCACTGAATTTAAATTATTTTCAAACAAAAATTAAACTTTGTAATTAATTAAAATATATTTCCACGTTTAGCTCGCCCGACGGTGGGTGGAGAACTAAATTGTTTTAGCAGTAGAGCTGCCACCTCCTGCCTAAGCCGAATATATCTAGTAACTACATACGGACTGTTCCTATTCGTATGATGTGAGCAGGTATGTAAAAAATTAATTCAAAAATTGCAGGCAATTATAATACTGAATACACATATTCCCTTTTTTTACGTTTGCAAAATCAAACACACCTACAGGGTATGTAAATATGAAGAAATACCAACAATTCATTGAAGCTTTTTGTTTTAGTTTCAAAATATGTGTGTAACACAAAACATAATCATGGATATACATATTTTATTAATGATATTAGCAACTGGTCTAAGCTTTTTTTCTTCTCACAAAACACTTGTTGTTCTGTTCTTATTAAAAGACTTGCAAATTTTGTTTAGGCTCTTCTCGAAAATTCCATTTATTTTCTTTTCCTCTTTACCCTGCGGGTAAATGTATTAACAGCAACGTAGGACGAGGTCGTTACTAGTGGCTCTCATTATTTGAGGAGAAGTAAATCACTACATATATGTATATGTATATGTATGTATGTATTAAAAATTAAAACAAATTGAACATTTAAAATCACCCAATATCTAATTTGTGAGAGGCTACTGCATTAAATTTTCTTTTTTTATTTCAATTTCTTGTAATCAAATTACATACCTTAAACTTTTACAAAGTAGCTCCTCTTGCAACAAGACAAATAAAAAAACTTCCGTGCGGAGAACTGATTTATTTACAAAAAATTTATAGGTACATATTCACTAAGAAAAAAGCATTCAATGCACAGCAAAAACCAAAAAACATCACACTAAAAACAACAACACAAACACTATGGAAGCCCCGAATGCAAAAACGAAAAATCACAACAATAAATTTGTTATTGTTGTTTTTGGAACGATTGAATTGCACGGACAAATTTCAATGTTTCCAACAACAAAACAACTACAAAAATAATACGAGACGAATTTTGATTTCGTTTTGTCGTTAGTTTACTAAACACTGAATTTAAATTATGTTTTGAAAAATTTGCTTAAGATATAATTCTAACGCCTGGCTCGTGCGACGGTAACTTGAGAACTAAATTGTTTTGGGAGTGGAGCTGTATTTTCATGCGTAGGCCGAACGGAATAAATGATAGAAAGAGAATTAATAATGATATTCAGGAAGCTTTCATCATTATCAATTATTCATTTCGAATGTCTTCATCTGTGTTGGAAACTTAAAATATTGAAATGATACTGAACTTCAACGATAGAGTACTTTTTGCACCAAATGATACTTTCTTAATAAAAATTTTATTTTGCCACAAGATAAGCACTTAGAAATGATATCAAAATTAAAAATATTTAAATTGTACAAAAACATTTAGTTATTTTCGCTTTCTCCTATGAGCAAGCAAAATGGTTGTATCTTCGTAAATAATGGCCCAATTTTAAAAATTCACAACCTTGTGATTGATGGTTTTTGTTGTGTCTCCAGGGCACTTAAAACCAAAAAGATAATATGCAATAAGGCCGAATATAACTCTACAGCCGGCTGAACGTTTAACCTGAGAGTCAGTGTATCAGCTGAAAGAAGCTGTTGCTGATTCCAAAGGCATCTGATACCTGAAGGAATAGCTCAAGTTGACACTTAGGTATATATGCATATACTTTTGATATTGCGAACAAAACTCTGCAATTCTATCTCAAAAGTTTTTCTCGCCAGTTCAAATTTGTAATTAATTAGTATTCTATATTATTTGATTCAGTTTCTAGATTAATTAAAAAACTATTGATGCTTAGATCTTTTTATGAACTAATCGATTATACTTCTCGATATGTATAGACATATTATCCATATTAATACGTAGGTAGTTATTTTTTAAGATACATATGTAATTTGCGTTTAATTGCAGATTCACAAGAGCCAAAATTCTGCTTAAAAGTGTAGGTACAATGAAAAAGTTTACCGAATGACTTACAGGCATGAAAACAACCACACACCCCTAAGATTTTCCTTGCAATTTTCTAGCACTCGTTAGTTCACAAAAATTTGACTTGTCTTTATGATGTAAAAGAAATTCAAATCTGAATGTGTATGTATGTATATATATGGATCTTAAAGTTAAAATAAAAATGTTCACATTTGCACCTACATACACACATATGTATGTTTATGTGATTGTACATTCATATGTGCATCTTGATAAAAAATGATGCACTATAATATTTTCCCAAAGTCAAGTAATCTGGAGCTTGGATTCACGCCTTCAGCGATTATTGAACTGACTAATTAATTGAAGATTTCTTCTTAAATTTACATTAAAATGCTTTAACTCATTTTCATCATCAGATTTCTTGAAAACTCTTACATAGATAAATTCGCTTCATTCCATTCTCCCTCCATTCGTGTAAAATCATGCAAATATGTATGTAGATAGTTTTTGTTCTCCAAATGTCATATTTTTACAAAACATGACCGAAATTAGCCCGACGGAGTAGCAGATTTTGCGTTCGAATATTTTCTTTTCTCTTCAGAAATTTTGCATATACATACATACTTATGTATCCAATTAGTTGCAAAATGAAATTTATTCGTAAAAATTTTCTTCTGATTTTGTATATTTCAATAAAATTTCTTTAATAATAAAATAAAATCCTTCAAAATTTCAAAATTTTTAAACAACAAACATCCGTTCAGGTCTAAAGAAATCGAAAAATGTTCGTTCAGAAATTTTAAAACACAATTTTTTTTCGATTTAATTTCTATGCTGCCTACTTTGGTATTATAAATTTCATTAACAAAATTAAGGTTGGTTTTGGAATATGAAAACTAATGAAAATGTATTTACATGTACACAGATCAATGAATTAATAGACAGTTTCTCTATTTTGAAAATGTTCAATCGTTTGCATAAACGCATCTAATACAAAAACAAAATTTTGAAGTTTGTTTTTGTATTAAATTTATAAGTATATGCGAACAATCGAAAAGGATTTGAAATAGATAAGCTGGCAGGAAACTTAAATTCGATTTGTTTTAGACAAGGCCTAGCTAAATTTAATCTAACATCCTTAAACGGGCAATTCTTGTAAATATATACACATGTATATATAGAACCGGGGTTTCCAAAACGACTTAAACGGTTTTGACAAAATTTGTTGTATGGGGAGATTTTGGAGATAAGAAATTGATCTGGCATGAGCCCGGTCCCGGAAAATTCATTTGGAAATTCAGCAAAATCGGTTCACGAATAGCTGAGATATATCCGAAAATCAGGAGGTATCTGGAAAAAATTTGCATTTTGTATGAAAATTTTGAAAAATTTTTTTTTTTGATTTAAAGTAAATATTTGGATTTGGTTTATTATTAGTTGCGAAAAAAAATTTTTTTTCGACATGAGTCTACATATAGCAGAGATATAGCTCAAACCGTTTTCTCAAGGAATTGGACTTTTTATTACCGAAAAATACCTGAAATAGACAAATGAAAGCAAAGAAAAAATTGTTTTGGACATCGGTAAACATATAGCCGATATATTGCCAAAATTTATTTCTCAAGAAAATTAAATAATTGATTCGATGTATCAAAAACGAAAATTTTGAAAAATTATAATATTTTTAATTTTAGCATCGTTTTAAAGTTTTAATCTTCTTTCTATCCAAGACTGTTTGAATTTTAAGATTTTGAAATTATTTACGGAAATACACCCATTTTTCTTGCTCATAACAGAAAAAGGTAAATTTTTCTTCTACTGTATCAAAAATTAAATTTTTGAAAATTTAAATATTTTTAATTTCGGTTTCATTTTAAATGGTAAACATTTTCTATCCAAAACGTTTTTCGTGCTCATATAAGTGAAATTGACAAAAAAAAAGTTTTGAATCGGTTAGATATAGCCGCGATATAACAAAACTGATTTCTCAAGAAATTTGTCCTCTAAGCGATCTACATCTCTTTTCCTGAAAAATAAAAATTGACTAATTAATACTGAAGCAGGGCCTTAAAAAATATAATACATAACACATTCTGGCATCTGTCCATACATAACCGCGATATAGCTTAAGGCAATCTCTGAAGAAAGTTAACCTGTAAACAAATTAGATCATATAGTATGTTATAAACTTTATGAATAATATGATTATCATTAACAATTAAAACAGTGTAGTTATTTTGTAAGTAGCTTAAAAGCCAAAAGCATACCTTAGATTCTTTATAAATGTCAAATTATATCTCTCAGCAGAGGGGTATTGAAAATACATGATGCTTAGGCCTGAAGGTAGAGGTCCATACGATCCGTTTCACGCGTTATGCTTTCTAAGCAACTGTCAAAAAAGTAGAATCAGTGTAATTGTATGTGATAAGTTACATTGCACATAGCGCAGAACGCGTAATCGCATACAACGCAAAAAAGTAAGCCTACTTTCTACTTTTGTACGCGTCACAAACACCATGAATAATAATCAGCTGTTCTTGAAAGCCAAAGATGGTAAATAATATTGTGCTTGCCGCGTTATCGATAAATATGATAGTGTGGTGGATAATGTTTTTCAATTTTTTATCAAGGTACACTTTTAATGCAAAAAAACTTGCGTAATGAAATATTTGAACGTTTTCAAGAAAAATATGAGATTTAATTCACTTTTTACCACTTTTCTATCAGGAACAAATTTTGCAATTGAGTTATCGATTAGTTTTACGTACTGAGTATCATCTCTGTTATATGTGCACATTGAAACAACGAAAATGGATGAAAATTTAATCAACGAAGTTAAAAATCATGAGCTGCTCTATAACAAAAGCTCAATATTATATAGAAATAAACAAAAAAGAGCAGCAGAGTGGGATACAATAAGCAAACAATTGAATTTGCCAGGTTAATAAACATTTTTTATTTATGATCAAAACAAAATTGAAATGGCGCAAAAAACGCAGTGCATGTAACTTTAAAGTTAACAAAGTATAGAACGAGTGAAAAGTATGAAACGCGAATAAAGCAAAACGCGTGAAACGGATCGTATGGACCTCTACCTTAAAGCTCTGAAATAAACTATTTTGTTGAGTGAAGTTAAGTAAGTGACAGATTGGAAATATATATAAAAATGCTGATTTCGAACAAAACTCTAAATTAATAATTTATTAATTAATACTTTGTTAAAATAAACTTTTAAATAATAAACTTTGACACAAATCTGTCTTGGTGCTTGAATTTAATTATTTTTTTATGTTTATATGTAGCTATGTGGATGTCAATTTTATATACGAAGAATTGGAAATAACTACATTTAGATAGCTACCAGCTGATGGTTCTATAAAACAGATCCGATAGTTATACACAATTTTACTTAATTTCGTTATTATAGGCGACTTTGTACGCTTCCTAATACATAGACATCGTCGGCAATACATTTTCATGCTTCTAATCTCAATAATGACATACTTTCACTAAACAGTATTTTAATATTTAATTTGTTTTAAAACCAAGTGAACATTATTATTAAGAACGTACACAATGTAAACAATTACTTAAAAATTAATATAAATGGTTTACTAAAAATTTACCTCAACAACTACTTAAATTAAATGAAACACAAACAAATATATTTTACATACCTACCTTAGATCTCCCATCTCATCTCATTTTCAAATACTTAAAAGTACCAAATTATTTTAATGAGGCAATCCTATTTCACCTTTCCATTTCAGTTCTTAGATTCGTCAGCACGTAATCGGTCACTTTGCGTTCGTCGTCTTAATATATTTTAATTTGTCAAGTAAAAAGTGCATTAATGTATCAGAAAAGTGTTTATTTGTGTAATTAAATTTTTTTATTTGTTAATTCAATCGTTTATTAAAGAAAAAGTGATAGAATAAAAGTAAAATTCATTAAATTAGCAAAAATTTCAAACTGCGTTTTTGATCGTCTTCTTTTCATTTCATTATTTTCAATGTTTGTTCGGTGTTGGTTGTTGTTAGTGTTTTTTTTGGTTTCTTATAAATTCGGGATTTTTGTTCTCATAGTGGTGATGTGAGGTGAGCTTTTTTTATTTTGTTTGGTAGTGGTGTAATCGAAAGAAGGAAATTTGTTGCTTTTTGCTGTATATTGTCATAATAATGTTATTTGAAAAGATTTTAAGCAATAAATAAATGAGATGAGAAAATTGAATAGAAATTCAAAAAAAGTTGTTAAGTATTAATGTTTCTTTAATGCTCCTACAAGGTTATGCCAGTAGTGATAGTTTTAATATCAACAGACATGATTAGACAAAAAGTGAATAAATAAATAAACTACGTATAACCTAATAAGCAGTAGCGTTTTAAAATATTAGTTAAAGTGTTTAAGGGAAAATGTCGATGCCTTAATACAGGAAAATAACAGTAAGTTTTTAATATTATTGTTATATACTTCTTTATAATTTCTTCGACCTTTTTCTTGTGATATAATACGTAGTTTTTTTTATGATCATTATTATTTATTTTTCTTTTATTATCAATATTTGATGTCCTTTGGTATCTTTTCAGGAAAAAATTTTGGTTTTTTGTATTTGCTATTTTCAAAAATTCTAAAAATCAAATTGATTTCTATTTGCAAAAATTTTCTATTTTAAAAAAACAACAATTTTCCTGAAGAAGATACCCAAAGGGCATCGAAATATCGATAATAAAAGAAAAAAGGCGCCAGAAATAAATAGACCATAAAGCTCAAAAAAACTACGTGTTATATTATTATTATTATTTTTTTTTTTATTATTATTTTGATTTTTTTTATATAATTCTTATGTATTTAATTTGACTTTCTATTCAGGATCAAGTTCATTTCTATATAAATATTACTTTTATGACTGTTATTAGATTTTAAACAAAGAAACACAACATTAGCTGGGGTACAGCTAGCCATGATATCAAAATTAAAAATATTCAAATTGTACAAAAACATTTAGTTATTTTCGCTTTCTCTTATGAGCAAGAAAAATGGTTGTATCTTCGTAAATAATGGCCCAATTTTAAAAATTCAAACAGTTTTGGATAGAAGAAAAATAACACTATAAAATGATGTCAAAGTTCAAAATATTTAAATTTTTCAAAAATTTTCATTTCTTTTGATACGGCGGTATATGGAAAAAATTTTAGAGTTTTTGTCAATTTCACTTATGAGCATAAAAATGGCTGTATCTCCGTAAATAACGGCAAAATCGTAAAAATTCAAATAGTTTTGAATAGAAGATTAACACTTTAAAATAATGCCAAAATAATTAATATTAAAATTTTTCAAAAATTTTTACTCTTTTTCAATAATTTAATTTTCTTGAGAAATCGGTGTTGGCAATATATCGGCTATATGTTTACCGATGTCCAAAACAATTTTTTCTTTGCTTTCAGACATCTTTATTTGTCTATTTCAGGTATTTTTCGGTAATAAGAAGTCCAATCTCTTGAGAAAACGGTTTGAGCTATATCTCTGCTATATAGACTCATGTCGAAAAAAAATTTTTTTTTCGCCACTAATAACTTAGCCAAATCCGAATATTTACTTTAAATCAAAAATTTTTCAAAATTTCATATAAAATGCAAAATTTTCCATGATATCCGTTTTTTTGATTTCGATATTCGATATCATTCAGCTATTTCTCAAATGAACTTTTTCCGGGATCGCTCATTCCAGAATCTCTTTTATCTCGGGAATCACCCCATACACAGATCAATTCTTTCTCCAAAATCTCCATACCAAATTTTGTCAAACCGTTAAAGTCGTTTTGAAACCCGTTCTATATATACATGTGTATATATTTACAAGAATTGCCCGTTTAAGGATATTAGATTAAATTTAGCTAGCCTTGTCTAAAACAAATCGAATTTAAGTTTCCTGCCAGCTTATCTATTTCAAATCCTTTTCGATTGTTCGCATATATATTATATTTAATACAAAAACAAACTTCAAAATTTTGTTTTGTATTAGATGCGTTTATGCAAACGATTGAACATTTTCAAAATAGAGAAACTGTCTATTAATTCATTGATCTGTGTACATGTAAATACATTTTCATTAGTTTTCATATTCCAAACCAACCTTAATTTTGTTAATGAAATTTATAATACCAAAGTAGGCAGCATAGAAATTAAATCGAAAAAAAAAAATTGTGTTTTAAAATTTCTGAACGAACATTTTTCGATTTCTTTAGACCTGAACGGATGTTTGTTGTTTAAAAATTTTGAAATTTTGAAGGATTTTATTTTATTATTAAAGAAATTTTATTGAAATATACAAAATCAGAAGAAAATTTTACGAATAAATTTCATTTTGTAACTAATTGGATACATAAGTATGTATGTATATGCAAAATTTCTGAAGAGAAAAGAAAATATTCGAACGCAAAATCTGCTACCCGTCGGCTAATTTCGGTCATGTTTTAAAAAATATGACATTTGGAGAACAAAAACTATCTACATACATATTTGCATGATTTTACACGAATGGAGGGAGAATGGAATGAAGCGAATTTATCTATGTAAGAGTTTTCAAGAAATCTGATGATGAAAATGAGTTAAAGCATTTTTAATGTAAATTTAAGAAGAAATCTTCAATTAATTAGTCAGTTCAATAATCGCTGAAGGCGTGAATCCAAGCTCCAGATTACTTGACTTTGGGAAAATATTATAGTGCATCATTTTTTATCAAGATGCACATATGAATGTACAATCACATAAACATACATATGTGTGTATGTAATGCAAATGTGAACATTTTTATTTTAACTTTAAGATCCATATATATATATACATATACATACACATTCAGATTTGAATTTCTTTTACATCATAAAGACAAGCTTCAAATTTTTGTTGTTTCAATGTCTGTAAGTCATTCGGTAAACTTTTTCATTGTACCTACACTTTTAAGCAGAATTTTGGCCTTTGTGAATCTGCAATTAAACGCAAATTACATATGTATCTTAAAAAAATAACTACCTACGTATTAATATGGATAATATGTCTATTACATATCGAGAAGTATAATCGATTAGTTCATAAAAAAGATCTAAGCATCAATAGTTTTTAATTAATCTAGAAACTGAATCAAATAATATAGAATACTAATTAATTACAAATTTGAACTGGCGAGAAAACTTTTGAGAGAATTGCAGAGTTTTGTTCGCAATATCAAAAGTATATGCATATATACCTAAGTCAACTTGAGCTATTCCTTCAGGTATCAGATGCCTTTGGAATCAGCAACAGCTTCTTCAGCTGATACACTGACTCTCAGGTTAAACGTTCTACGGTAGAGTTATATTCGGCCTATTGCATATTATCTTTTGTTTTGGTGCCCTAGACACAACAAAACCATCAATTGGTGAATTTTAAAATTGGCCATTATTTACGAAGATACAAACCATTTTTCTGCTCACACTTTTAATTTTGATATCATTTCTAAGTGCTTATCTTGTGCAAAATAAAATTTTTATTAAGAAAGTATCATTTGGTGCAGTACTCTATCGTTAGTTCAGTATCATTTCAATATTTTAAGTTTCCAACACAGATGAAGACATTCGAAATGAATAATTGATAATGATGAAAGCTTCCTGAATATCTATTAATTCTCTTTCTATCATTTATTCCGTTCGGCCTACGCATGAAAATACAGCTCCACTCCCAAAACAATTTAGTTCCAAGTTACCGTCGTAACGAGCCAGGCGTTAGAATTATATCTTAAGCAAATTTTTCAAAACATAATTTAAATTCAGTGTTTAGTAAACTAACGACAAAACGAAATCAAAATTCGTCCTGTATTATTCTTTTGTAGTTGTTGTTGTTGGAACATTGAAATTTGTCCGTGCAATTTAATCAGTTCCAAAACAACAATAACAATTTTAATTGTTGTGATTTTTCGTTTTGTATCTGGGGCTTCCATAGTGTTTGTGTTGTTGTTTTAGTGATGTTTTTTTGTTTTTGCTGTGCATTGAATTTTTTTTTCTTAGTGAATATGTACCTATAAATTTTTGTAATAAATTTCTCCGCACGAAGTTTTTTATTTGTCTTGTTGTAAGAGGACTTTTGTAAAGTTTAAGGTATGTAATTTGATTACAAGAAATAAAAATTTAATGCAGTAGCCTCCTCACAAATTAGATATTGGGTGATTTTAAATGTTCAATTTGTTTTAATTGTTAATACATACATATACATATATATGTAGATTTACTCAAATAATGAGAGCCACTAGTAACGACCTCCCTACGTTGTTGTTAATACAGTTACCTGCAGGTAAAGAGGAAAAGAAAATAAATGGAATTTTCGAGAAGAGCCTAAACAAAATTTCTGTTTTAATAAGAACAGAACAACAAGTGTTTTGTGAGAAGAAAACGAAGCTTAGACGAGTTGCCAATATCATTAATAAAGTAAATCCATAATTATGTTTTGTGTTACACACATTTTTGAAACTAAAACAAAAGCTTCAATGAATTGTTGGTATTTCTTCATATTTACATACCCTGTAGGTGTGTTTGATTTTCAAACGTAAAAAAGGGAATATATTCAGTATTATAATTGCCTGTAATTTTGAATTAATTTTACATACCTGCTCACATCATATGAATAGGAACAGTCCGTATGTAGTTACAGATATATTCGGTTTAGGCAGGAGGTGGCAGCTCTACTGCTAAAACAATTTAGTTCTCCACCCACCGTCGGGAGACTAAACGTGGAAATATATTTTAATTAATTAAAGTTTAATTTTGTTTGAAAAT
>BGZK01003985.1:0-17343 GCA_005406025.1 Eumeta japonica | reverse complement strand
TTTTTAAACCCACCTCCACTTAAAACAAACTGATTTCATACCTTAAATCACCATTTAACATCAATTTTAAACGAAATGAAACCCCCATTGAAATTTGTGTGGCAACCAAAATAAAGTGCACTTAAACTCAACCATACACGGAAAAAAATTAACTATTAATAACTTTAGTTTTAAGTAATAAACCAAAAAACAAACAAAAAACATGATGTTGGCATTGAGAAATTATATATTTAAAATAAATATGAAAAAAGAAATTATTAAAATGAAATTTAAATAAAAATTATTGTTGAAAACTTTTAACAACGTGAATGGTTTTATGCAAAAACATACAGATTTTTGAGGGGGAACAAAATTTAATTGGGTACATGGGATGAAATCAACACTGACCCCAACCCAGAATCTTCACTTTTAATTAATACTTGGCACAGCCTTGGCAATGTGTCTACCACTCACCCACCTTCTAAATGGCAGCTTCGATAACATACCGAAAACTAACTACTACTAACTTATGTTAGATGTCGCTTTGTAGGATGTCATTGTTATTCATTTGTGCCGCATTATTACTGAAGTACAATAGAACAATTCCTGCAATTCTAACAATATGTACCAACAGCTCACATGAAGATTAAATAACAACAAGGACAACAGCTTAATTTAAAATTGAATTTACGGATGTAGAAATTTGTGTTCGACTAAAGTGTTTTCATGATTTAGTTGAATAACATTTTTTCACACACTTTTGTCAACTGAATTTTTACTGTCATAAACTGTTATAAGCGCAGATGTACAATTCGATAGTGTGTTTATAGCTTGAACTTAATTTTTACTTATTCAAGCTTTTTCTTTGTGAAAGTTTATATTACATAGCAAATACAGAAACCAGTAATTGGTTGGTGTCTTAACTTGAAATACCATTTTTGCAAATAAAATCCCCAATTAGTTTTAGCGAATTGTTATGCTGCCTAAAAGTTTACCCATTTTAATAGTTTAGAGATATTTAAGAGCAATAACAAACAATAAATAAATTTCATATTTTCCATACAAAATTTAATTGAAATTCGTTTAAAATACATTTTTTTATAAATATAAATCATAATATTTACTTGTAGAATTTTAACTAAGCAATCGTATAGGTGGTATACATAACATGTAGAATTTCGAAAAAACGCATGGAAAATTGTTGTTGTTGCTTCTACCTGCACCATGTGACATCATGTATATGTATGTATATTTGGATTTCTCTTGAAAATCTATGCTATATTGATATAAACCCAACTATTGTTTGGTCAGACTGATTTATTAAAATAAAATTAATAATCCAATTTCAATATTTTATGCACAAGCAATAATATATAGTATACATGAACATTTACACTAATGAAATTTACGAAATGTATGTGTAGATACCTCGATTTACTCAAGCCAATTCTAAACAAACAAAAAAAAATCCGTGAGAAATTTTATTTTCCCACATTTTAACACTTTACAATAACGTAAACATATATTAAGAATTCTTACCAAAAGTAAAATATCTGACGCTAAAATGGGTATGATGTTTTGGTTGATATTTTTACTTTCAAAAATATATATACTTTTCTCTATATGAATTTTCCCTTTGAGAGAAATTCTTGAGAATATTAATTATTAAAATATTAACGTGCAATTTAAAAGCTGCCATACACACGTACATTAATTATTCTATTTTAGACCCTGTTGGCTACAACTCTGTATTGGATTTACAGTGATGATTATTTTTATTCACGTTTTACCATTTTCGTAGTAGTGTGTGTTTCTACGTTCGTCCGCTTCATGACAAAAAAAGAAACAAATTTAGAGAGAAGAAAATTATATATAGAAGAATAAAAGAAAAAAAATTTTGTATAAAAACAACATATACACGCCTCATTTTGTCTGCCGTGCTTCATTCCTGTTTCAGTTTTATCCGTAGAGGATGCCTTCTGCTTAATTAACAATCAATCAACAAGTACTAAGTTAGTGAAACAAACCCTCTGTGAATTCAGTAAATTCTGGAGGTGTGAGTGGAACCAGTAATGGTAGTAAAGGTAATAAAAAAGTAGCTGAAAGTTCAATAAAACCCACCAACACGAATACCACAGTGATCACTCTGACTACGGAGACGTCGAGCTAAAACGGCCAAAGAAATACCAATAATGTAGTTGCTGCTACTCAAAGCAGCAAAATAACAAAATGGGAGACTTCTGTCTACGGCTGGGATCAATATCGGTATGTCCGTTGCCAGCAAGGATGCTGGCAATGATGCACTTAATCCCATGAAACTGACTTTTACCACAATTGAGCATAAAATACGCAACTTGGAAAAACGCAAGGTACTTATGTGTGTGCGTGTATATGTGTGTCACTTCAAGCGAAAAAAAAATTATTTTTCAAAGGAAAACTGTAAATTTTAAAGCTAAAAATTGTTCAAAATCTAGGTGAACCTCATTTGTGGTAAATCGGATTCAATCTGTTTCTGTCCCACTCGAAAGTTCTACTAAGAAAAGTTCTTGCCCTTTACTGGCCTTTTAATCGGATTTTATAAATGAGAAGGCACAATTGTAACTTTGAAAAGCCATTTGGTGTTCTAAAGAATTCGTTTTACATAATTTTTCAAATGAAAAAATAGGACAAAGGATTTGATTTTTTTCTTTGTCCTATTTCTCCACCATTTTTATATATATGGTGTTTTGTTGTAATTGTTCTGTAGACTGCGACGCCATGTTTAGTAAAACAAAGGATGCCAGATTTTTTTTGTAAAATAGAAGATATAGAACAAAAACATTTACAAAGTTTTGTTTTTTTTTTTTACGGCACAAAAATAAGTTTACATGTGCTTTACTTTCCAAACATAATGTGCGATTACAAACGTGTTCTTGTTTGTTTGTATGTTCATAATAGGTGGTTTTGGTTTATTATTTTTATAATTTAGTTTTTTCATCAGGCTTGTTTATTTATAATAGCAGGAGCGACGTGGGTAGCAAAAAATCAAGAATGGGTCAGTCGACTTTTTAAGCGTCAAAATTGTTTATAAATAAATTCTTTTTAGCGTTTTTTTTTTATTAACCTGATTTTTTTTTTTAATGTGATTTTGATTTCTTTGCTTTGTATAAAAATGATAAAATGTGAATGTGTTTTGTTATTTACATTTGATTACATTCTCTAGACAAAATTGAAGGTTATTTAAACCCGGCAAGGAATTAAATTCGGAACAGCGGGCTGTGGCAAAATATGATGCTGTTATGGCTACTTTGGAATTTGCCCGAGATTTGTAAAACAAATGCAACAATTTACTAAAGATGCTGAGAAAGAACAAAGAAGCAATTACGCAAGGTAAATGGTTATAAAACACCAAAGTGCAATTATTATAACTTACTGATAACTATTAGTTGGATTCTGTTGGCTGTATATTTCACTGAGATTTCATAATTTGAAATTTAAAACAAGACTATGATTCTCAAGTAAACAAAGATATTCAATTCAATTTAAATCTTCAAATCATTAAATCTCTCATTAAAATATATGGCTGACAAAATCCTACTGAAATCGTAATAATTATATATAGGTATAACTTTTCCCTATAGTAATTTGCTGATATAAAATTCTTTGGCATTCGGTTTGTTTAAAGGAAAAAAAATATTGTTTTGTTTTAGGAATTAATTGCAAAAGCTCAGGCAGAAACTACCAAGATACGGGAAGTTTTGATAATACAAAATATATTATCTTGTTTCACTGATGATGCTGTACGCAATGATTTTTCGTCCGAGAAAATGGAGCTGCTAAACTGGAGCCAGCCGAAATCGAAATTTTAGAGAAATTCAAGTAAAACTGTTTTCCATTTTCTAATAGTCTCACATGTTTTAATAAATCTCCTCTTTTAGCTGTTTGGATGTTCAAACTAGACGACCAGAAACTTTAGAAGATGTTCCCTTGCAACCTCAGCGCAAAAAGCAGCAGAAATTTTTCTATGACTATTGATGCTCGTCCCAAGCAGTATGGCGATACAACTTTCGAAAATGTTAAGCGTGTGTTCCATCGCATTCAGGAATCTGACTACTTGGACAAAATTTATTTGACCGATGTACCCGAACCAGAGAAAGTCGCTGTTGATATCGAACATGATGTAACTGTTGATGTTGAAGATGCCCCAGTGACTGAAGCAAATAATCAAGAGCAGGAAATAGTTGTTGTTGATGAAAAATTGGATAAATTAAATTTGGAAACACCGAGCGTCCCTGAAATTCCAGTTGACAACAACAATGTGGCAATTTTGGAACATCAACAACAGCAGGTTATAATGAAAGAACATTTGGATTTGCAGCAACCAGTAACATTGACAAGCATGCCACCCCAAACCGCTCACCATTATTATACGGCGCAATAATGTTGCGCCTGGCGAACATAATTGTCCTGACAACACGCAACGGTTCCAACATCAAATTCAAACAAACAACAACTGCTACAGCAACTAGCAGCGTCAAATGTTAACAAGCCCTGTACCTGGACAACCGGGTGTAGGTGCAGGCCCAATTGCATACATAACGCTAATCCCCAGCAACAGCCTATTCCACCAGGTCACTTCAATCCAACACCCGTTCATGCTGTAGAACAGAACTTCTTTAAGCATCAATCTCAGCATCTTCATCAGCAACCGCCTCAACCACAACAGCAGTATTTGCAACAAATGAGACCTTTAGCCGATGTTATTGGCAGTGGCAATTTCTACTCTTCAGGACAGTGAACTAGACTCTCCTGATCTTAATAATCAAGGAGTCCCCAAAATACAATCGTATTTGAACAACAACAGCAGCAGCAACCTCATCAAAATTTGCAACAAAATAAATCCACACAGCATATAATAACGGAGCAAACTGTAGTCAGCCAGAACCAACAACAGCAGCAGCAGCAGCTTAATCAGCCACAAAACTCTGCACCAACTCCCATACAAACACAGACATTCACGAATCAATCATTCCCGCAAATGCCACCACCCCAACAGCAGCATCCTTCAAGCACTAGCCTTATGCAAAGCAATACGCCAAGTCCTTTGTTTCAGCAAACCACCGCCGCAACAACAACAACACCAAACGCAACAGCAGCAGCCTAAGGCCACCACCAATCAACAAATATTTTCTCCCGTACAAAATCAAACCATGATCAACCCTCAGCAACCGCAACAATCGCAATTGATTATGAAAGCTGCCAATGAAACGCCACAACAGCCACCCGCTAATATTATGATATTAAATCGCTTAGCTGGTACAGGAGCTCCTGCAACTCCTTTAATGCAACAACAGCAACAAGGTCTTTACAGCAGCCACAAATGAATCCACAAAACCCGAATTTGGTGACTGGCATGCAGCAACAATTGCCACCCAATTCTGCAGCCGCTGAAATAAGTCAAACACCTAAAAACACCGGTTTTCCGTTCGAAAATGCCGTCGTATCTGGTCTTGGTTATGAACAACAAATGCAAAATAAACTCAATGCCGGAAAAGTCTTAAATGCTTTTCAAGAAGCTAACAACATCGCTGCCTCACATCTTCATAAAAACGATTTGATTAACGAATGGGACGAAGCAGTCCTAAAACGAAACAGTTCACCTTCTGCCAACAGTCAGCAAGATTACAAACCTTCTGCTGCTTTCAGTGCAGATAGCGGAAACCCTTCCAACAAATGGAGTGCAGAAGTAAATGCCAATTCGCCCATAACTATTCAACAGAACTCAACCGCAAAATGAATGGACCATCGGCGGCCGCCAACACTAATAATGGCAGCACCAGTGTTACAGCGGAATCAAGTGGTGGCGGTTATGTCAATGACAGTCGTTCCGAATCAAATCACTGGCATTCCCAGGACTCTAATAACTATGGCAGAGGTTCGTCGTCAGGTGGCAACCGTGGTCAGGGTAGCGAGTGCTGGCGCAGGCGGCTATCAACGACAACGCAATGATGATCGCAGAGACGATAGACGGCCAGGCGGTGGCAGCGGCTATAGGGGCCGTTCCAACCATGGCCTGGCAATCCACAACAAAATGGTCAGTCTCGAGCTGGTGGAGGTGGCAATTCAAGTGGCATTTACTTCCGAAACAATGAAAACTCTAATAATTCATACCATCAAAATGGCAATGGCGGCGGTGGTGGTGGCAGTAATGTTATTCCAACAAAGACTCACGTTACGATTCTCGTGGCGGTGGTGGCGGCAACTACAGAGGTCCGCGCGGTTCTGATAACTCTACCAATCCACGCAACAATGGTCCCTCCGCGTCACATGACCAACCGTTCAAGTGGTGGCAATGTTAATAATACAAACTCGAATTCGTACATGAACTCACGACAGTCTAATCGGATGCCATTGGGTATAGAAAATAAAAATTAAAATTCAGCCTAATTATATATTTTTCACACCAGCAAACCCCCTTAAATATCTACCAGCCTAGGAAAGGGATTGCCCAACAAAACATTATATGTACATCATTTCAAAGAATTATTAATGTAGAGTTTAAACACGAAAATTTAAGAATTTTGAATTTAAAAATTCACAATTATTTAGAGCAAAACAAAACCAAGTAGTAGTCAAAAATAAAAAAGAAATACCATACCACCCTTTCCCAAACTCCCAATTTTAAAAGACTTCTAAAAACGTTTTAATTTGTTCCGTCACGTTTTCCAACAACGGAATTAATTAACATGAAAACCCAGGAATCTTTGTTGCAAAAGATAAAAAATGTATTCTCCAAAAATAACGAATCTAAGCAAACACACTGTTGAAATAAACTTGTGAAGCAGAAGCAGAAATCCTCTTTTAATTTCAACATTTATAATAATACTACAACAATTTATGTATTTAATCTTTAAAAGAACATATGAATAATTATTTTACAAAATTAAAAAAATGAAAAAAATATTTAACATGCAAAAAAAAAAGAAATAAATAAAAATATACTTATTATTATTAAAAAATAAATACAAATATTAAAAACAATTACAAACAAAAATTCATACAAAAACTAAAGGAATGATAAGTGGTGTAACTAACCAACAAACAAACATATTTTATTAATTTCAATACAAATAGTAAGTAAGAATATGAGAAGAAAACAAGGAAATATACTTATTTATGTTCACTTTATTAATATAATTTTTAATAAATTTAAAAATCTACATAAAAACAGGAAAAACGGGTTTTCAATTTTGTTTGAAAGGGTAACGTTGTCACATACATATGTATGTACATATGTAGGTATGTAGATGTGTGGATATTTTTTCACTTTGGCAGAAAGACAAAAGTAGGTTTAGAACCTAAAAATTCAAAATTTTAACAACAAAATGAGGCACACTTGTAGAACTGGGCTAATGCAAATTCTGCATTGCAAAAATATAAAAAAAGAAGATATTTTAGGTTATGTACCACTAATCGAAAACTGCAATATCACTTCAATTGACGCAGATGCACTTTGCGAAAAAGAAAATGGATTCTATTTGAATTGTGAGAATGAAAACGTAATCATCCTCAGGAAAATCGACGGCAATGAAATTAGGTATCAGAATTCGTTTCAAAGATTAAAATAAAACATCTTTAAATGTGTAAAGGAATAAAAAATGGTGGATAGTTGTGAAGGGTCCGCAGCTTTGTGTTAGCCTTTTATTAATATAACAATAAACTATTTTAGTTATCTGCCACTTTCAATTTAATGGAAAAGATATTATTAAATTCACACAATTTTGTTCTCAAATTTAATAGCTGAATGTAGGCATGTATGTACGTATGTTGGTACTCACCTAAATTTTCTTAAGACAGGTCACCATTTAACTTTGAACAATGATTATTTATTTCATTTATTTGCATTTGACGCGCTTAACAAATAATTTTAGTAATAATAATTTCCGCAGCGGAAGCAACGCACGAACACTAAATTATTTTTTAACCGATCGTAGCACGAGTACAGAAAATTACACTTTATTATATTTTGCAAAATATATTTAATATACTTTGATTTCATTTATTTTAAAACACATTAGCAATTACCTTTGAGCAAACATATATTTTCTTTTCAATTAATTCACATTTTGTTGAAATATAATTAAATTCAATAAATAAAAATCACTTTTCGGCAATTTTCACATCCGTTGTTCGTTAGAGATAGAAAGAAACTGAATAAATGCAACATGATTTCGAGATGCTGCCATACGTCCAAAAATAGTTATACTAAATAACTATTAGTAAATCTGGTAGTTTTAGCACGAATATGGCAAACAGTGATTAAAACAACGCGTTATTATGAATTGTTTTTCAAAATTTCATATTAAGGAAATTCTATAACTACGCTTACCAATCGTACAATTTTGACTGGACTGGTCAATTTTGAGGCTTATGCCCAGTGTTCAGATAATATTCTGAACTGGACGCTATTTATCCAGCGAAAAATAAATATTTGTCGATACGAAAAACCCCAAATTTTTTTCTTATAGTAGTACAAATCTCTTTCATTGTACCATAAAGCAATTGCTACGTAGAAGGTGTTTTTAGCATCGCGAGAAATAAATGACATAATGGCCAATCTCGGATGATTGTACTGCTATTTAAATATTTTGATTTTATTGAACGCTTATTTGACATATATTGCATAGAAATTTGTCAAATAAGAGCTTAATAAACTTACAAAATTTTTTATGAATACAGCCGTAAATTTAACACCAGAGACTTTCTTGGTGTATCTCAACTTTTGGGTGTGTAGTTTTAGGCAGTTCTAATTACTATACATATAATATCAAAAGTCTTTGGTTTTAAAATGTTATATATTTGTCTAGGACTTATAATATGTACTTATAAGAAGTTTCTCTTTACTGAAGATTTAGCTAAAACATTTCATAAGTAGTCTCAAATCCTTAGTTGCCCTAAATCATACTTATCGTAGCGAATTTGTATATGTTTTAGTAATCAGAGTTATTTACAGATCAAGAATTTTAGGAATATAGTTTCATTTTCATTAAATCTTTATGACATTAAGATTTTACCAGGATTTTACAACACATATTAATGGGCCTGCCTCATATAGTATTAATTTAATCATCAGAGACTCTTTTAAAAGCTAAAGAGCACAATCGACATTAAGCAAGAAAGGCCTATTTCCGAAATTAATATAAGTAAAATACATTTAAAAGAAAAACAACAAAATTTGTAAATTTATTTTGTATTAAATGTATTTTACTTGTAAATATAACACTTGTAACTTTTGAGGTATAGGCTCTGTATAAATATTTTTATAACGTAAAACTCTTACAAATAATTTAACCTGATATATTAGAACTAATTCGTATAAAATCCTCCATTTTACTAAACTCGTGTGATTAGGCTCGCTATTGTAAACTATTCTTGGTTGTACGGCATCTCTGCATTTTATTACATTTCTTTAGTTTATTTTGCTCTTAACGATCAACGGATGTGAAAATTATAAAGTGAATTTATTTAATTATTTAGTGATAAAAGTTCAATAATTAAAATTTTAATATGCTAAAAGTAATCACTAATGTGTTTCAAGAAAGAATAAAATCAAAGTATATTGAATACTTTGAGTAAAATAAGTTTCGGTCGTTCGTATTAAACGTGCTATCTTCAATTAAAAGTGCATGATTTAGTTTTCGAGTGTCGTGTTTTCTTTGATGTGGAATTAATATTGTTTAAAGTAAATAAAAATTAGTGTTGAAAGTTAAATCAAAACTTGTTTTAGAATTTTCGATGTGAGTACTTACTATGTTGATATAAATATATTAAATTTAAGAACAAAATTATTTCAACTGGGTTTCCTTCCATGAAAGTTAAATCTGAATGAATTGAGATTAATTCTTATTACATACTTACAATAGGTAAAATACAAAACGTGGAACCCTTGTTTTATTCTTCCCTAGTTTTTCTATGCATTCCTTTACATACCTACCAGTCCAGCTTTAGTGCCTAGATTAAATATTCGCTGCTGTATTTCATTTTCAATGAATTCTCTTTATTATGGATGGAGTACAAAATCTTAAACTTATTTTAAGTAATTTTATAACATAAAGTTTAATCTTATTAAATAATGTTTAGTGTAATGTAACACTTATGTAGTAAATCTACCCATTTTATCATGAAAACTTATTTCGTCTTTAATTTCTGTTCTTCACTTGGTTTTTCGGCACATAAAAATGATAAGCCCAAGACAATAAAAATAACACCTATTAAGGAAAGAAAGCTAAAGTTTTCACCAAACACCAAAACACCTAAAATGAACTGTGATTTATAGGCACATATTTAATAAAAGCAAATTTTATGTATAAAATGGGTATAAAATTATTATAAAACTTACCGATACCACATAATTACTGGCAGATGTTAAAACTGTTGCAATCAAAGTTTGCTCTGATTGTTGTAATGCTTTTAAAAGTAACGCCAATTCAATAAATTGCAAATAATCATTAAAACTATTGGCAGGCATTGATATAAAATAAATTCTGTATACCCAAAAATATTTATTTAATTAGGAAGTTGTTTATATTCGTTTATTTTACTACTTACCTGCATATTTTTGTACAACTTGTTGATTTAAAAACAGGGCTTCAGTTTCCAGCAACGAGCTCTCTTTTAAAACACTGGCAGCTTACCGAAGAAACTGCCACCCGCTGCATATAAACCGGCTATAAAGCAAAACGATATTTTTCTAAAGCATTCATTGTATATTCTTTAATATTTGTGATAAGATTTTGAAGCCGTCTTTAATGTTTATTGCATTTTAAAAGATAATTGTACATATTCATATTTTTGCTAAAAAACAAATTACACATAAAAATTTGTATGTAAACAAAAGACAGCTGTTTTGTATATGTTATCGATAAATTCAAAGTAATCGTAGTACACCCAGACCAGTGCTGCCCATTTAAAATATTTTCTGCCTAAAGATTGTGTAGGTACTTTTTAATAAAATGCAACTGTTGTTATAATACTTTAAAATTTAATTATTCATATATATTTATTTATTGTATTTACAAGAAATTTCATATTGTTTTGTTCCTTGCAAAACTTTTTTTTTTGAGCTCTATTGCTTTGTTAAAAAATATAATATAAAAATGGAATGAAAACTAATCTTATTTGCGGTCTCCTAAAAATCCGAACAGGATTAAAATGGGCTCTTTTTTGCTATGTTGCTTGTTATAAAAAAATAACGAAATTAAAACAAATTTGTATTCTTTTTAGACCTTTAATATAATAAAATGTTTAATAAGGAATAAAACTAAAAATCTTTTGTTGATTTTTAAAAGTGTGTTCAGAAATTCGGAAAACTCCTAATGTTTTTTCCCCCGCTCAGAGTGTTTAAAATACATTAAACAAGTTAAAGATAATATGTATGTGAAATAGTTACTGAAAAACTTGCAAAAAATCAATTGGTAGAATACATGGAGCAACGCAAACTGTTATCTAAGTTCCAATCTGGATATAGATGGAAATATTCTTGTAATACGGCTAGTTAATATGTCACAAAAATCGATGGAAATAGAAATGGTCAAAAATAAAATATTGTCAATATTTTTGTCATCAAAAAGCATTTGAAACTATAGATAAGAAAATATTACTTTATCAAAATGTATTTTCAATGGATATAAAAATACTTACCCGTTCATTTCTTCATTTTCAATTTGCCAAATTTAATACCAATTGAAATAATTCATATACAAATAATAAAACGCTTGTGCTTACTACTGCAATTTAAAAATTGGTTTGTTCAGTTGAAACCCTTTCCTCCTTTCAACGATTATTGTTAAATTAAATGTTGATTTAATGAGAGAACTTAGTGTGGTAAGCCCGGGTTCAATAATTTTTGAAGAAGACAGTCTAACTTTAAATAGCACGTTTTTCAACACTGCAGTGTTTGTTACATTGTTTTTATATTTGGTAAAATGTTGCTTTATGTTTTTTAACAACAATTTTTATTTCTGTTCATTACTGTTAATTTTTTATTTTATTTTTTATAATTATTTAATTATTAATATGTATAATGCTTTTAATAGACTTATAGTTCAGTTTCAGTTAAAGTTGCTTTTAATAGCTCAAATTTTCTAGAGTAATGATTTTATATATTTTACTAAGAAAACATAGTTTCCTTTTAAAATGGTTTAATATGTAACTTGAAAATGATATTATAAACAAATGATATTCATAGTAATAAAACAAAATTCAAGGACAATATTTTAAATTGAAGAAGGCTTTTATATAAGATGATACAATATAACTACAAAACAAAGAGAAGTAAAATTAATTAAAAACTTAATTTCTTTCTCTTGCAGGAATAAAGGCCACTCTAAAAATAATTAAATGTGAGCATATTGAAAAAAAAATTTCAAAAGCTGCACATCGTTAGAGTCAGAAGCAAAAAAAAAACTAAACTACAAACACAAAATAGATCATTTCAGTTAACCTGAAATTTCTATAACTTCAATGTGAATAATTTAATTTTCATTTATTTAAATAAAAATAAAATAATAACAAAATTAGTAGGTGGCTATTTTGATGACCTTTATAAGCTTTTATGATATAATTATTTTACAGATTTAAATTTACATAGATACAAAATTAACAAATAAAAATTTAATATTAAATATGTACAAACAAAATGTACAATAACTTATTGTATCTTTATATAAACAAAAATTAGAAAAATAATTTGACAAAAATGCCTGGCTAAATTTTTTCTTTTCTTCATTTGATAATTACAAATAAAATATTGCTCTACTTAATGATTTTTATTTTTCTATTTTGATAACAACAACTTATTTTGTTTTTATGCATTTATAACAGTTTTAATTGATTTAATATCGTATTATAGTTTTTAGCAAAATACTAATTATTATTATTTTGTGTTTAGAAAAAGACACTTTTTTGTATAAATATGTATGTATTTTAATTAAATATATGTATATTATACAAAGATGATAAGTTTTGATTTAATACTTAATGCTCTTAGCACCGTTAACAAACAGTACAAAAATTTGCCGCCATTTTATAGTAAAACTGTGGCAACTTTGTGCAACAAGATGTAAACAGATTTAAAAGAAGAAAAACAATATTAACTTTATAATATGAAATTTGTTATAATGTTACACGGTTCTACATATTTATGTGTAGTTTACGTTTGTTTATGTTTTATAAAACCGTATTATATTTAAGTTATTTCGTAGATATTTTTCGATGTTGCCCACGTGTTTCGGCTGTAATAGTAGTGTCTTTGCTAAATGCTTAAAGTTTCTATTTTGGTTTTGCTCCTTTCAGTAATCTATTGTTTTTAATTTTTTTTTTCTTTTCGGTAATAATTTTCATATAACATTAATACACAAAATCTCTTAAATTTATTATGTTTCAAGTAAATCTTTACTAAAGTTAAGCAATAAATTTTTGCTTTAATTGTGTATTTTGTAAAAGTGTGAGTGAGTGTAATGGTAAACGTGTTTCTTTTTAATGGTAAGAATGGTGGCAAATTTTATTACTTAAAATAGGAATGAAAATAAAATATACAGTATATAATTTGTTTGTTTGGTTCATGTTAATTAAGAGTGCTGGAAAAAGAAATATAATATATATTTTCTAAAGCTACTGCAAGCAACACTTTATAGTAGCAGTACATACACTTCAATAAAAAAAACATTACCTATGAGATTTTTTTAGATTTTTGCTTTAAATTACATCTGAAAAGGGTTAACATATTTTTCTTGTGTATTCGAAAACATTTTTAGGGGTGTAAAAGCAAATGGTGGTTTCATATCATTAAATTATTTTCAAAATATTTTAAACATTGAGTTTTACAAGAATTACTAAACAAATTTACAATCCAACAGAAACAAACTCTTTTTATTAGCGCCTGAATTATTTCTTATCATAAAGCTAAAACAGCACATAAATTCTCAATGACTCATAAAAGAGTTGTAAACCATTTTTCTTGTGGCAAATTTTATTTAAGTATGTATATTTGTATATATGTATACACAAATTTTAGTTAAATTAAGAAAACTTCAATTAAAACGTCATTTTACTACTGAAAACAGTATAAGAAAATCTTGCATTAAATAAATGAAAATTTATTTAAAACTTTAGCCCAAAAGGACTTAAATAAATCACACAGATCATAACTTTTGACCCAAATAAAATAAGTAAAGTTTGCTCAGACATGAAAACTGGGTAAATTACAAAAGAAAAAAATAAAGAAACGTTTTAAAAGCGGATAGTTAAGGAAACGTTAAGAAAAGTTTTGTTTAAGGGAAACATTACATATTCGTAAAGAAAATTTAATTGTTTTTTTTATTTGTTTGCCAGCAAATATTTACAACAAACAGCCTTTTAAATATACTAAGAAAGTATAACAAAACGTTTTGTAAGATTGATTTTTTTTAACATATTTAATTAAATTTATTAAATACTATTTAAGGAAATTGTACTTTTGTCCACGCCAATAGTGCTAAACCAATTTCTCCAACAAGCAAACATTATCAGTAAAAAGTCAGCATTACTAAAAGCAATTCTCAGTTGGAGGGCCAAATGAGAGTGATTTTGAGAGAAAAAAATTTATATTTTTTACAAAATGCAAAAACTCTTAATAATTTTTTTCTCTCTTGATAGAACAGAAAAAAATCGAACAGTGAGAGAAAAAGTTGTTATAAAAAATTATCCTTTAACATGGAAAATTACTCTTGATAGAAATTACCCTGAAGAGCCAAAAGTACCAACCTTTTGTTTTTCATTCAAAATTTATCATACGCAAGTACTCAAAACTTGCATCTGTTTTAAATTTTAAGTTGGATTGGTGTCCACCAATAATTGTCAGTCGATTTTGTAACACCACCATTGCTGATTGTCACTGCGTAATCAAAAATGAACTAAAATAAATATTATCGAATAAGGTTTGCGTCATAGTCCCCCTTATTACAGAAGTCGATATTATTGCCACTTTTAAGTCGACACGAAACACTCACTGAAGCTCAAAACTGGCTTTTGAAAACACCAACAAATTGGCTTATAAATATTTGTTATATTTAGCATCTAAGAAAAATTACAAGCCCTTGCAAAACAAATAGATTTCTGTCAAAACTTAAAAAAGTGAAATCTTTTGATGTCGAGCAGGTGTGACAGCAATGCCGACATCCGTGATAAGGGGAATATTATTCCAATTTTTAATACAAATATATTCCAAGTAATATAATTTTTGCATTTCGATCTAATTTATTTGCATTTCCGCCAACACTCAACAATAATAATCCATTGAGGGCGAAGAACAGAAAGTACTTTTTCTATTATACAGATAGCACCGAACTTTTACACGTGTGTGTAGATTAGTGTTTGTTTGTAGAAAATTAAAACAAAATAAAGAGTAAATGGATTTTTTGTTGCTTCTCAGGCAAATTTAGCATGATTTTAACACTTTTGTAATTATCTAAGTAAGTAAAAGTACATGCTATGTGGCATAAATTTGTTCAATATCGATGTATGCAACACGCAAAGTGTACAACAAAAATGCATGTGCTGTATTTATATATACATACACATGTGCATATTGTCGTTCCTCTTAATTTATAGAACAGAAATTTCCCGACGGCGTATTACATACTACATAATGATCGTATCGAAAACAAAACCAACTTTTTTTGTTTGTCATTCAATAATTTTACTTTTAATGAATTTTTAGAATAGTTAAAATAAAATGTTGCCCTTTAATGAATATTAAATTCTTAAAACATTTTCTTCAACAACTTTTTGACAGCTTTTATTAATTAAGAAAGTTTTTTCTCTCAAAGTCTTCTTAGAGAAACAATTTTAAAGTAAAAATTGCCAAATTGCAAAAAAAAAAAGAAAATGTTTTTTTGTAAAATGTTTCTCTTCAGAAAGCCCAAAGGAAGAAGAATTTTATTCCTCAATTTAAAATAGAACATTTTCTCGCCTCAAACAAATAACCTGAAACATCTATTCGTTAATAATGAAATGCTTATTAGTTAATTTAACATAATCATAATAAAATGATTTGTTTACCAAAGCTACAAAATGTACAAGGTCTATAACAGCAAATTAGTGAATCCCATTAATTTTATTCCATGGTATTTATGTAAAACGTAAAGAAAAACACAAATTAATATTAATTAAAACAGTTTCAATTATTCCTTGACACTTTTGCAGTAATCTATTATATTCTAAAGAATGCAGCTTCCTTAGCGTACTTAAGTTCCCCTTTGATTTATATATCCGTATCAAAAGAAGATTGTAAGCTTTGAATCACGCTCTTATCTGAAAGAGGTTATTGCATTTGTTTTTATGCCACTTTATAAACTAAAGCAAACTATTTCGAGTAGATTTTTGTTTTTAGTAGTTGAATAGCAAAAGTGTTGGGCGTTCAAGTGTTTTATTTATTTTTTTCCTTTCATTTTCTTTGGTGCATTCTCTTGCCTATTTAAAGTATGCTTTAATGCAAAGTTAGTATTTTGCTTATTTTTAGTATGCTTTATTAACTATAGAAAACTATAAATTATATTGCTTTTTCCTTGTTATAATCTGCTTGTTGTTTTGTACAGAGAACTTAGTTTAATAAAATTACAAAAACAATTTATACCCTGTGTTATAACTTTTTTTTAGAAGAAAAATGTGTGTTGCATCGCAACATTAAAGACATATTAACCTTTAAAGGAATAACATAATACTTAGGAAATTTTTAAAGTTGAAATTTAATTATTTCTCGTCAATGGCCATTGAGAAATATAAAGTTGTTTCATAATAATATTTGTGCAACTTATTGCAGCAATGCAAGGCTTTACACTCTTGAGCTTGTTTCACATTAGCTGTATTCACAACTAAAAATGTTATTGTACCGTATTTGTGGTTTAGCTTTTATTACATTTACAGGTAAAATACATAGCAATCCAATTGCTACTTTTGTATTTCTTTACAATACCAACACCTAGTTTTGTTGTTTGATTTGAGAGCAAGACAGAATCTGAGAGAAATAGAGAGACTTATGGAGAGCAATCTACTGCATAATTTTTTTCACAAGATTGTGAATAGAGCTTTTATATATTTCCATAAGAATGAAAGGGAAATAATTACAAATAGTCACATTTTTAGTTTTATCACACTTCACAAATGCAAATCTTGAGCAATAAAAGCTGAAGTGTAAAACAATGCTAGTAGCAAAATTTGCAACAATTCACGCTCTACCATATAAAGCAATAGCTGTATTGACTATCTTGGATTTATTGCACATAAATTAAATTGTAAACAATTGTGTTAATTGTAAACAATTGTTTTAATTTAATTTGCTTTAGTTGC
>BGZK01003984.1:0-17362 GCA_005406025.1 Eumeta japonica | reverse complement strand
GAGTCGGTCATGTAGTGTTGATTATTACCAGCAACTTTCGAATCTCTCAAACGTAGACTTGCGAGAAAATACTGAAATAAATTGGGGTGCAAACATTGCATCGACATAAAACTCTAAAAGTTAGCACGGATGCCACCTGTTATTAATAAAATAATTAGTTATTAATAAAATAAAGTTTAGAGAAATACAAATTTAAATAAGAATTATATTACTCACCTACTGGATAAACCTTGTTTATAGTAAATAACGGTCTCACGTGTTTGTTGTCGAAACATACTTGATAAGTTTCATGAAATTGCATGCCCGAATCGAGTTTAACCATAAAACCAATTCTAGAAAGTGTATAAGGGCAATACGAAGTCCTTTCCATAATTCGAACTGGGTTTAAGCTCTCACTTTTCCCACATTTATTTTTCAGGGTAACGTTTCATTAAATTCTTTATTACATTTGCAAACAACTACAATTGGCTGAGCCGTATTATTGCAAACCTAACGATATTTTCAGGACATTGTATATCATGATCACGGAACAATTCATACTGGCCATATTCATTGTGTTTTAGAATTACACCCCATTCGTTCGCCCAATCGTACTGATAATAGTTCATACCACAAGACAAAGCTGGCCTAATGAGCTGTATAGTAAGAACAACATTAATTAGCTGCTTTAATAGCACCTCCATTACAAAAAACGTTTCAGATTAAACTGAATTGTGAGTAGGCTAGTTTTTTACTTTTCCGTGTTCTTATTAAGAAATTAAATGAATATTTACTTACAAATAAAACATTGTTTTAGAATTTTAATGGTTTTGTTTTATGAATAAATAAACTTTTTAGAAAACGCAATTGTAATAAATACTTAATGTAATTATTGACTTATTTATGTCGCTATTTTATTGCCACAATGTTGTCGGATATGTTATTCGTTACCAAACAATCAAATAGATTCAATCGAACTTCGCTTTGACATTGTTATTTTTCGGTGTTGTAATGGGTTAAATGGACCTCATTCTCAAACGAGTTCAAAGTAAATTCGACAGCACCGTACTTTGTTTTACAATCATTTTCCATACAACAACAGCATTTGTAGCCTGCGATGGCATTTTGAAATTTTTAATTTCGTGCCAGAATCGAAGCGAAAGTGGGCCAAATTGCTTAAATTGTATAAAAAAACTAAAATAAATATAATGTGTACTTTAATCAAAATTATTTTGAATACACTTAATAGGCAAACATTTTGACCCACCGATTTCCAAACTTATTCATATAGTCAACAAACTTACGAAAGTGGAAAATACCTTTTAAGATCGTGTTCATAGTTTTGAAACAAAATTCCAAGAAAATGGGTTCCAAACCGATTTTTGTGATTTACCGTATACAGAATAAATTTAAGAAAAGGCACAAAATGAAAGCAATAGAGCCGTAAGGCCAATAGTGCCAAAAATGACCCGATTGGGCCATAAACCCCATCACTCTATATAACTCGTAATTATTTAGTCTGAGATTGGTACCAAGAAACAGACTATTTAGTGAGACCAACACCCGCAAGATCCAGTATGGTCATCGATACTGCTGCATCAGTATTGCCATCATTATCTATGCAATAATGCAACATCTACTTAAAACTCTTTATTTTACATACATACGGATGTATAAAATTACATCAATTTTACATATAAATATATATAAATATAATATATAAATGATAAATATGTTTTCTACACTACTTTAAATTTATTCAACAGCATTTAAAAAGGATGCGCATATTTTTTTTAATTGTTGGCTTTTGTTATGAATTTCTTTAAAGAACTCGCCACGAAAGCATGTGAACTGTTTATGTATTGGTATATCTATCAGCAAATAATTGTGTATGTTTGGAGCAGCAAAATTGTTGTACTAAGCGAAAACATCTTAGATGTCGCTTTTGCTAAATTGAACTTTTAAACGAATCGGTTAAATTAAATTACAACTGAAACTGCTTTTCCAAAGTTTTGAACAAAATTGAATAATACGGAACTATAGAACTTAATAAAATAATGAAGTTCAAAGGCCTTGCCATCTTGTACTTTGGTAGTTTTATGAATAATTATTACTTCCTGAAATATTTGAAACTTTCTGATGTACTTCGTTCTTTTAAATATTTACCTTCAAAAACAATTAAAATTTGATATACAAATTTCACCTAGAATTATATTCTAAGATGGGAAATCTATTTTCTAAGCTCATGTTGCTTTAAAGGATGCAGTACATGGCAACTTTTACTAACCGAGTAAAATCAATCAATTGAATTTTGAGCGAATATGAAGTCTTTTTGTTTATTATTTTAGGTCAAAACCGTTTTAGTTATTTTTGCCTAGTCTTTCGGCATGTCTATGTATATGACGCCAAAATTTTGGTGATGCTACTCAGCTCATCAGTAAACTCAAAAACCTATTTAAAATATGTTCAAACATTTACTTCATATTCTAAAATAAAAAATTTTAAATAAAATTGCTTAATAGTGAATAAGTTATTTTAGAAGATTTTTATTTTGTTCACAATTTTCGTTCTTTATGGCAAGGGCTACAATTTTAATTAAAATTCCAAACGATTTATATGATATAAGTCTGAGAAAATTATCAATTTTGCAAAAAATAACACCAAGCTAATTCAGATACGTACGTATGTATATGAATGATAGTTTTACAAATTGTATTTATTCGGCTCAAGCGAATATAACCATCCTACTTGTTATCACCTGAAATCGTCAAAATGGCAGTAAACCATTCAATATGGCGGTTTTGTTTTCAAGAAATGAAAATTTCGACAAATTCGACAATACTTGGCAGCATACCTATTTTATTGTAAAACAGAACAATTTTACACTAAATTTGTTTTTACTACTTGTGTACATATATATTTATGTACACATGCCTAATTAGTTTTTTGCGTAAGAAGAGTGTCTTGTAAATTAATGTGAGTATTAAAAACAATATGTACTTGAAATATACTCAATTCATATTATAAGAACATTTTGCGTAAAAACAAATTGAATTCAAATACATTTCAGATTCAATTTGCCATTCCGTATGTAACGCAATGAAATATTCCCACAAAATGTATTTTCGACCAGTGATAAAATTGACAACGATCTGAGTATGGCCATACATCCATCTTTCTGTGGAAAACATTCTACAATCCAATCGAAAAGAGCTAGACCGCTGAAATTTCGACCAACCAGATGGCAAGCGATGGCAGAGATTAAGTTTGAAATGGGCAAAATCCGACCAGGGGAAAATATTTCCTACGAAGAACAAACCAGGCTCTGAAAAATATTTTTTTGAATTTTTGTTGAGGAAGTGAAACATTTCTATGCCAAATGGGGTTCGGTGTCTAGAACTTAGAGCTAAAAATTAAAAAAAAATTTAACATCGGTCTACATTTTTCCCAGATATAGCAAAACCGATTTCTCAAGAAACCAGACAGTCTAGAACATTTTTTTATTATTTTTTTTTTTTTTTGAGTTAAGTAATAAGCTCTGGCCATTTAAGATTAAAATTAATTTTGACATTGGTTTGGATACATATATACGAGATATAACGAAGAACAATTTCTTGAGAATTTGGACCTGTAAAGAAACTATGCCTTTTTAGGGTTCCGTACTTGAAAAGTCAAACGGAACCCTCCGTTCATCACAGGCTCCATTCTCCGAAACAGCAAAAGCTAGAGAGCTGAAATTTTCACAGCATGCTATTGTAGCAGTACGGTTCAACAACAAGTGCTATGAAGAACAATGTAAATGTTCTATATACACATTGTACATAAGTACGGAACCCATTATGTGCGAACCTGCCTCGTACTTGGCAAAATTTATTTTCTTTTGAAGAAAGGCAGATGTGGTAATAAAACTTGTCAGCTGGAGTGGAATTTTATTTTTCAACTCTTAATAGTTGGAGAGTATCAAAGATTCGACCCGGTTGAATAAAACGTTTCTACTTGTTTTGTTTTAATAAGCATCTAATTGCTAATATTTACTCTACATATGTATGTAAATAAATGTATATATATATATATATATATATATATATATATATATATATATATATACAAAAGCAAAAAACACCAAAAACAAACAGTTGAACTAGTTTACCAAAATAATTTTATTTTATCGGAAACAAGAATCATGATTATTAAAAATAAATTTAAATATCAACTTTTAATTCAAAACAAACAAGGCTAAAAGTTATTATAAAAAAATTTACAAAAAAAAAAAAACAACGAAAATAAATTAAAATCAGCATACGAATAAAAATGGATTTGTGATTAAACCAATTTTCCTCAGAATGTCTATGTTACGGTTCTTATTTCGCAATTTTAATCAAAACTAAAATCCAGTTTTTTTTTTTTTTTTTGATAAATAATGACTTTATTAAAGCAAGGTTATTAACGCAAGGTAAGTAACGGTCAAATAAGCTTTAAACTAATCAAATAACTAAAGCTTATTTACACATGCATGTATACACACATCTGTGCAAGAAAATTCAGTACTTTAGAAATTTTTTCAGTATTTGTTTTTTATATTAAAAATACCGCAGTGTGTATCTTGTCTTAATTTGACTGCAACATTTTCAATAAGCAAAATTTTATGTGATTACTTCAATAGTCAACTTTGCAGTTGTGCACTCTTCAGCAGCATATTTATGCTTTTCCAAATATAAAGACATATGTTTAAAAAAAAGCAGTGAAAGCGTTATTCTCGACTGGATTGAAGAATACACAATAAAAAACCCCTCCAGCTGCTTAGTAGATAAAAATTTTACATAATCTCCAGAAAAAGTAAATACACAGTTAAAATTTACACCGCAAGAAGAATAGTAAATTCGTTGACAGTAGAAAAATAATAAATAAAAATTCAGCCAAGTACAGGCAGGCTCGAACATATTAAGTTCCATACTTATGTGGGGTATATATACTTACAATGGGTATATTCATAAAAATAAAATGTATTTGTAACACGTTACAAATTAGGGATGCAACGATACGCCATTTCGCCGATCCGATACCGATATTCAAAATAAATATCGCCGATACCGATACGTTTACTGAAATTGAGCTCAAGTAAAAATTAACCAAATTTAAGTAGAGTAATTCTTCTATTATACAAAAGAACAGTATTTATTAATGAGCCATTTCTAAAATTCAAATTTTCAAACTACAAAATATCTGCAATATTTATGATTTTACAAAAAAAAAAAAACGATGGCATTCAGTTTAGTGTGGCTCAAGATTTAAATTGATATTAATAAGATTAAAAAGACAACAAATTGAATTTGAGATCATGTTAAAATTAAATTAAAATTATTAAAACAACATTGCAAATGATTAATATTGAAAATTGATATTAATAAGATTTTGTTTAAAAAACAAAGTGTTCTCAAATTTTGCGGAGATAGACGATTTCTTAAATCCGTTTGAAACAGACCTGCAGTGGAAAAAGGTCTCTCAGATGCGACAGAACTCATTTGAAAACTTAAGTATTTCTGTGGCATTTTCTTTAAATTTGGGTAGAATAAAAGAAGAAATAATCTCATTTTATATTCTGATTATGTTATTTCTCATAGCTGTCGTGCAAAAAGAAAAGAGTTGAAAATTGAATATTTTGTTCAAAAGACGCTAAAAAATATAAGAAATATCGGCGTATCGACAGTAAAATATCGCCGATATCGATATATCGGAAAAATTAGAAGTATCGCCGATATATCGGTATCGGTTGCATACCTAGTTCTAATCCATTTGAATTTTTATGAATATGCCCAAATGTGTTTATAGAGATTTACATTGCAGCTTATAGTTCTTGTTGTTATACCGTGCTGCCACAACAACATCCTGTGAAAATTTCAGCTCTCTCTCTAGCTCTATAGTTCAAAAGTTACAGCCAATTTTTCTTAAAATGGGTCACCTGTTGTATGGGGCAGCCTTTAAATTGTATGTTGTTGTTGTTTTCAGTATTCGTTGTTGTAGCGGCATGATACAACAATATCCCATGAAAATTAAGCTCTCTAGCTCTTACTGTTTCAGAGATTGAAGCCTTTGACATACGGACGGACGGACGGTGTAGTCTCAGCAATAGGGTTCCGTTTGACTTTTCAGTACAGAACCTAAAATTATGACATACTTGTACCCCACAATAAAAATTTTAGTGTTTCAACAGCACGCCTTAACAGAACGTCATGTCTAATGGAGACGGGGACCTAAGTGAGGTTAGGTTTGGTTTTGTTGTTTGGCCTTCCAGAGTTTTGTGTCTCACTCGCCCTAGTTGTTTTGAAGAATTTCGTTGTCAACTACGTTGTTACTACTTTCAATGTAGTTGTATACAATCAGTATTCTGTTAACACTATCTTGAGCATAAGTTCTTCGTTACTGCGCTCATATTGTGCGCATATACATTACCAATTTATTTTCTAAATTATATTTATATAAATTAATAAAAATAAATTTAGGTTAAAGCCAGAAGGAAAATGTTTACGCTTTAACTGCTTTAGTTTTATTACCATATCTAAATAAAAGCTACGTGTAATTTTACACCCACTTTCGTAATTCATATAATGCGGGAGATTGGCTGGGCCAATTATTCCATTACATATAAAATAATCTGTACTACATAATATCGTAAAACTAAAATATTAGACATAATTTTTCGAACTGTTTTTGTATAATTTGTTATTACTTGAATATAAATGGGTTAATTTATTAAATTCAGTGTTTTTCTCACTTTATTACTTTGAATTTTCTTTCCCCGCCCACCCACAATTTTTTTTTTTTAATAAACCCAAATTCGTTCACCGTTGCTGACCTACACCATCAAAAGTAAACACAAATGTAAAAGTTCATTCAAGGTGCACGCTTTTCTAAAATTTTTCGTTAGGGGACCCATGCGAAGACAGGGAGGGCAGCCATTTATTATAAAATTAAATTTGTTTGCTTTTTTATATGAAGGATAATAAGTTTTGTTAAAAATGCAATAGTGAAATGGATGTGCTAGTAAATTCTTCAATAAATTAGCTTAAAACAGATAGAAAATAGATGATTCATCTTGCGGGTATTTAATGTAGTTAAGTAGCATTGCCGCTACTAATAGACGATCTTTGCTTCATTTTAGAACAGCGGCCATTTCACCAAACAATTTATTTGTACACAAAATGAGACGGGGCTTACAAATAATTGTTTGGTGAAATAAACGCCGCTGCTTTAGAACAATGTTGGGCTTTTTCAATTCAATGTTATTTCATTTCAATGTTATTAAAAATTATAAATCTAATATGAGTATGCTTGCTGTCTCTTGCAAGAATCTGTGTATCTTTGGTCTTTGCGTTTCTCCCACTCCCAAAAGCATCTGTTTAATACCTACAGCATGCACTTTACCAGCACTCTTGTCTAATTCTAATTCTAATTTTTTTACACCAAGAGTTTTCACCCTTTTGTTTTCACATGGGCGAAAAGTGCACAAGTTTTCCATTTACAAGTAACTAATCCAAGACTGAGTTTTCAGCACAGTTTTAAAATATTTTTATTTTTATAATAATCTCTAATTACCTCCACTTTAATAAAAAAAAATGTTTGGAATTCGTTTTCTATCAAAATCATTTTAAAACAAAGAGTCAAACAATTTAATTTTTCAAATGATGGTTAAGTTTATTTATGAAAATGCTTAAATTTAGATGTGTGTGGAATGCATTATGAAGGCAAACTCTTGATAAAAAATAACTTTCAAGTTTCCATAACGAATTAGAATATTCTACTTAGATACATATGTTCATAAGATATTTAGCTTCACCTGCATTCATGGCATATTCCAAATAAATTCAATATTTTCATTCCAAAATGCATGCAACAAATTCTATTACACATTTATTTATTTATCTTGCATCCATTAATTTCTGGTGATGCCTTTTCATGTAACCACATTTTCTTTTTTTTATTTATTATTATAACAAAAACACAACAACATTAAGGCATCTAAGGCTTTAGGAAACAAACTGAACAGCCACAGAAATGTAATTTTAATAATGTGAAAATCTTGTTTGAAATTGTAGTTGTTTAATGCACATACGAATGTGCATACATACTCTACATACATATGAACAAATTATAATTTATATATGCCAAAACAACAACAAACAATATAGAAATGGCAAGAGCAACGTGCATAATTACATTTTAAGCAAAAACAATTGTAACACTATAAAACACGAAACACATTCGATACGGCCACTACCGACTACCATCACCACTTCTCCAGCTCACAAACAAATTTTAATATTATATATTTTCATTTTAATCACATTTGTGAATTTGTGAAGGAATTACCGAATTGTTCTTTATCACCGCCAGAAAACTAAACTAAATATTCATCACAGTGTTGAGTATAAAGTACTCATAATGCTTGGTTGCGTATGAAAGTAGTATAAAGTACTTTTAACGGATTTTTTTTTTTTGTTCAATTTGAATTGAAGGGGAAATTTGAAGGGATTTTTGGTTTTCGATGCTTTTAAAATAACATTTGAAAAGCAAATATAATATTGAAAATGTATGGCAAATACATAAAAGAAATTCTTTCTCCCATGGGTAACTATATATTATTTTTGTCAGCTTTTATTACATTACGACATTTTATCGAGCTATAATAGCAATAGTTATTAAATACATAATAATTAAATCAATTTACACACGTTTGTACGAGGTGTGCTCAGTAGAAAAGATGAATTTTTATTCGACTCAAATAACAAAAATATATTATTTAATAATTCTTTTTTATTATAATGCCTTCAAAGTATTACCAATTCCCCTTCGTGGCAGTTTTCACAAATCATTGACGCAATTCTTATAAGCAATTTTCGGCAAGGGATTGAGCTCTTCAGTAATACGGTGCTTATATGCTCATCAGTCATGGCAAAACGCCATTCCTTCAAGGTTTACTTCAATTTGGAGAACAGTAAACAGTTGCTGGTGGCCAAGCCTGCAATTGCGGTGGTTGTAGCACAATAAATTATTCTTCTCAACCCAAATTACCAACGAGCAATGATGTCTGAACAGGTACATTATAGTGATACAAATGCTATTGCTTTCATACACAAAATCGCTAGTCGAAATCTTTAAACTTACTTTTGTAATGAACAGGCCTCGTATTTCTTTAGCAAAATCATATAAAATACACTCGAGTACTTTGTTTATTACTTTGCTAATCATTTCGATAGCAGTTTAATAATGATTAAACCTTTAAATTTGCAATAGTACTGTATAAACACAATATACATTTCCATGGGTGATAATAACAAAGCGATGATTTCTTGTAAAAAGCACCACCAAATAAATTCTGATAACAAAATTACACAAACCTAACAAACAACAATTTGTGGCCGACCAGAAATAATTACATGCAATAATTAAACATTTACTGAAAATTGATAAAAAAAAAATAATTGTATTTATACCAGAAGCTACGTAGAATTTATTTAGTTATAAAAAAGAATTTTAAGTGAACATTTAACCGTTGCAGAATAAATAATGTCAAAGATGACAACAGCCGTGCAGCCGAAATACATATCAGCTGATGAAGTTAAAAGCCTATTAACTTGGCCACTGACCAATCAAGCCGTAGAGGAGGCACTAAAGCTACTGGACAAACTGAAATAGATCCTGCAAATCCAAAATTGGCTTATGCTATTCAACCCGCCCCTCCGTTACCACTTGTGGCGAACGCTCAAAATTTTATTGTGCATGCCTGGTTTCGGGAAATTACAAATTGAATGATACGGAACGCAACAGAAACACTTTAGCTTGCAAACTGGTTACTTCATTTGCCTCCAATCAACATTTAAGGCCACCTCTACCAAATATTTTGGCCAATATTTTACTTTTCAACGAACAAACTGGCCAGCTGCAATGCATCATGGATGGCACACAAATAACTGGTTGGCGTACGGCCGCAGCTTCTATAGTGGCCACAAAGTACTTGTATTTCAAACGTTTTCCTGAGGGCATACAAAAAGCCATTAGATTGGCTATTGTGGATGTGGTACAGGGTCAATCGCGTACGCCTTAGGATTCTGTAAAACTTTTAATGTTGTCGATGTTTATCTATACAACCGTACTAAAGCAAAAGCCGAACAATTGGCGGAGAAATTGCCGAATCGCCTGTTAGAGTGCATTTATGTGATACCGCAGCAGCAGCGGTAAGAGGCTGATGTTATATGTGTGGGTACATATTCACCTACGGCTTTGATAAATTACAGAAATGCTCAAAGGAAATGATGTGCACATTAACAGTTAATAGCAAATTTCATGTTTATAATTTTCATTTTGTTAAATATGATTTTTTTCTTCTTTGTTTCAAACAAAATTAGCTGTGGGTGCAGGGCAGGTTCATTTTGGTGAAGTTGGTCAAGATATTTACGATCAGGGTGTCGTTTATGTTGATTCGATGGTCAGTGCCAAAGTAGAATTGAAAGATCTTAAAGCTCGCATTGTGGGCGAAGTTGGCGAAGTTATTCGAAACGGCAAGAGATCTGAAAACGAGCGCATAACAATTTACCAATCAATGGGTGCGTTTTAAACTGAAACTCACTTACCTCTTTCTTTTTAATTTGTGTGTATTTGTTTTTTTAAGGCATAGCAGCTGAGGACGCCACTGTAGCCCAAGCCATCTACGATGCCAAATTCAATGAAAAAGACTGCTGCCAGCACGTTAAAGACATCGCCTTTATAATTGGGACGAACTCGTTCACTTCGCCATTGAGATTGATTTCAAAATCATATGCAGCAAAATTTTGGCTTACACAGCCATCTGCGAATAAATGCATATCTCCAATAGTTTTAGAAATTCCAAAATAATAAATTGTTACAAAAATTAGCATAAACAGCAACAAAATAAAATTAAATTAAGCTTTTCAAAAACACATTAGAAATGAATTTATATTTTCATATGGAAATATACCCCTTTTAAAGGTTTATTTGAAATTTTATTAAAAAGAAATTTTTAATTTGCTTGAGAAAATTACAAAGATTTTGTAATGCCTGTAGTCACAACACGAGCAAACTCGTTGATGTAAACTTTTTAATTTTTTTTTTTTTACACCAAAATTGAAATAAATTTAATAGAAATTAAATGCAGATTTAATGGGAATCTATCTCCTATTCTATTTCGGGAGCTTTTAAACAGATTTTGAACTTTTCAAGAATTAGTACAATACTATTTTGCTTATATCTTTTTAACACACTTCATTGGAATTGTATTTATTTTTTTGTTGGAAAATCTGTGTTATATTTATAGCTAATTTACTTATTGATTTGCTCTAATAGAAATGCTATTAATCGAAAAAATGAAGTACATTGCATTGATTTTATCTCCAACAATAGTATCAAAAATGTACTGACACTCACATTTCGAAACAAGAGCGACATGATATGAATTAATTAATGTTCTGATAATGGCAATCACAAAATATTTTGTTATTTCAATACGTAAACAAAGAATGAAGTGCCTTCCAGGTGAACTTGCATGAATTACTACAAACTCTGATAATCAAACAGTAGGAATGCCAGGCTCCATAAAAACTGGACCCAATAAAAAATTGTACCAAATACAAAAATGCAAAAAAAAAGCTTAAAATTGTGTCAAAACAGAAATAAACGTTGGCGGGTAAATATTGAAAAAATGAATTACTGTTATTTCCCATATAAATATTCTTTTTTATAAAAAGTCACATTGTGGTTTTATAATGATAACAAGTAAGTGCATACATAGATAGATTCGTACGTATGTAAAAATTTGCCAACTTACAGGATGTCAATGATCGTTATCTTTATCCAAACTAGAAATGTATTAAGATAGAACACATTATTTACCCATTCACATATTTCATGTTTGAAAATAAAGAAACTTACCTTTTCTGTAAATATTTCAGCATCGTAATTTACAAAAAGTGGACATAAAAACAACATTTCACACTTTTCTTCAGTATAAAAATAATGACGCAGACACTTGTAGCAGTTGACAAAAAACATGTATGTGCACACATATGTACTTATGTATGTATGAGTACCGATAAATTTAAAACTGATTTTATTAACTCATAAATATCTTTGTAATTATTACTTGCATTCCAACTGAAATTATCAAATTTTAAGCTTAATGCAAAGTTACTCAGAAAGGAATGTAACTGTGATTTGTTAAAATCGTCAAAAACAAAATTATCAAATATGGCATGTGTGCACACAACACGCAAATAATTGTGCTCTTAACAGTTCAATGTAATACAAAAACACAATAAAATAAAACAGAGTTATGTCCCTACAAGAACAACACGGTCATTTGACCGGTCAAATGACCAACATTAATGACGAAATTTCCATCATCGCGTAGAACAAAGTTTCTATCATTTTATTAAGGCCGATGTGAGAAAATGACCGAAACTTTTGTGTACATGTGATTTTGCGTTCTTTTCTAACTCATACAGTTTGGCGTCCAAAGATATATATAGCCGAACTGCTCACTCTAGGCAGTGATGACAAAAATGTATCACTACTGACTGAAGTTTACTTGTTAGCGCTGATACAAAACTACTCACAGGTGACCAGTAAAGGCTGATAATATTGGTCATTGCTGACTGCAAATAAAACACAAAGTATTTGATTTCAATATTAAAATGCTTACATATATTTGTGTAAAAGAAATTATGTAAATAAATGAAAATAAAAGCATCCAAAAATAGGTCATAGCATCCTGTTCGAATCATGAATTCCGGCATTTGTTCAAATTTCCCCTTTTTTACATAAGGAATTAAATGTGCCTAAAAGAAGACTTCTGTATAACCAAATATAAAAACTTCATATCATAAAAACTATACTTATCTTTTCAAAATTTGTATATAATGTTTTTATAATTTATTTAAAGTGAATAACACTTTTATATATAATTAATTTTCTCTTAAAGTCAACTAATGTTTATGGACGCCACAAAACTAATTTTCCAGGAATTACAAAATTTAAACGTCAGCATATTTAAAAAATGCAACCCTTCGTCAACAATGATGGAAATTTCATCAAGAATGACTGTCATATGTTCTGTCAAGTTATAAATGTATTAGTAAATGGTTTTGTATGTATTAGTTTCGGTCATTCATTTCTTGTAGGGGTTCTCATTTGCAAAGACACAGGTAAATTCCTTTGCTCTGTTTGAAGGTCTGTTAGTAAAAGCAAAGACAGAACTTAACATTTGCTGTAATTCTCTCATTTATACTAATAGTATGTAATATACAATTAAAGCAGTATTTACCGTACAAATTCACATCTTTAAGTTGCAAGGTGTATGTGTAAAAAAAAGAAACTGACTGCCTGTCCCACGATATCGCTCGCTGACATAAATACGTTTGAAACTACATCAAATTCTAAATATTGTTTTGATAAACGAGCGATGTCGAGTGCAATAGGCACAGACAGTTAATTCCAAGACTTGATCGCGTAAACGCAGTGTTATTAAAAATATCGAAGAATTTTCGTAACAGGAAGAGAAGTTTGCAAAAGAAAACAAAATATCGATAATAGACTTCCCAAATGGTATCAAAATGGTTCAGTTAAGTTGAATATAGACAACTCAACTACGTTATAAATTAAAGAAAATAGACGCCTTTTCATTACCTCAGCCTCAAAATTTCTTTAACTGCCCCTCACGTATATGTACAAAATATAATTCTAAAAAAAAGATCTTCCTGACTAAATTGAACGTGTTAAATATATACACAGCTTTGTATAGATATTGTTTGTTTGGCATTATTGTAATTGTTCATCCCCCGATTTAAATCGCAGCTCTTTCGTCAGCAAATCACAGTTCGCAGTACAATTTTTAAGCAAATTTATAATCACCTTTAAAATTATGCTGAAAATCCATAAATATTTGTCTATACTTTTAAATAATTTGTAAATTTTTTATTTAATTTCTTGAGTTTTGTTTTTTAATTTTTTCTTGCATATTTTGCTTTATTTGTTTTTGTTTTTAAGTAAAATTTATTTTAATGCAATTTTTTATTATTTTTAATGGGTATTGGGGTTTTCATTAAATTTTTTTCTTATTTATTTTTATTAAATTTAATATGATAATCCTACAGATTTTTGTTGATGCATACACTTTTTATTTAATTATTTATGCTTTTTCTGTTTTAACAATTTCAGAATTGAAATTTTTAATGTATTTATATATGTATTTTGTGAATTTATCAAAGAGAGTTCGAGGAAAAAGAAAAAAAAAGAAGGAGGTGTGTGATATTTATTGTGTCTTTAGTCGGTTCGTCTGTCTGTTTGTATGCAGGGGGAGGAGCGTTTGCAACAGTAAAAGTGGTAATGTTTTATTTGTTTCACTTCAAATATTTAAATTTAATTTATGTTTATATGCAAAATTGGTAAGATCTTGTTTTTTGTTTAATTTTTCCATATATGCTTTATTTATTTTATATATACTTTCGTTTTCTTTTTTTATTTTTATTAATAATAATAACTATGGGGAAATTTTTCTTTTAAATATATTTTTTATATGTAATGTTTTATTTTCATATTGGTTTTCGAACATTATTATAATATTTATAGGTTTTATTTATATGTATATATATATAATTTTATAATAGTAAAATACTCAACAAATATTTATTTTAAATTATAGATTTTTTTGAGTTTTAAAAGTTTTCCTTGTTTTTTTATTTAGTTTTGTTTTAAATAATAATTGCAAAGTATTTTAAAATAAAAATTGAAAGGAAAATCGTAAACAATTTTATGATAATAAAACAGGTTTAAAAAATCAATCATGCACTTAAATAATAAAGAAACAATTTTAATCATTTTTTTTTTTTAGCAATTTTCAGACATTTAGCTTTCAGTGTGTCTAATTTTTAACAAAACAATACAATTTATTCAGGTAATATTCCAAAATATAAGAAAATAAAATTACAAAATGTAATAATTTAAAGTTAAAGTATATAAACACTACTTAAAAATAAAAAAGGAAATTGTGTTGGAAATATTTTTCTTGTATTTAAGAAAATTTTAATGTTAAGCAACTTAAATATTTAATTAAAAGTTCATGATAATTAAAACAAAAAAAAAGATTTTTTAAATAAAAACTTAAAATAAATTTATTATATTTACTTGGTTAATTGTTCTGAACTTGTTAATTTTATATTTAATATAAAGAGATTTACTATTTACAGTTTTTTTTTTTTTTTGTTAACAGCATTTTAAGCTTAACTTAAATGATTTTAATTTGTAATTGCTATTTTTTATTTTGTTTATAGAAATGTTGAAGAGCAATTTTAAATTATATAATATGGTTTGAATCTGGGGAGCGTTTAATTTCTGAAGGGACCACGTTTTTTATATATGTATTATTCATTACCAATCATATGTCGTAATAAATTTAAAACTACAGTTTTTAGTTTCATTAATTTTTCTTTATAACTGTTTCAACATTTTTCTTTTGTAATCATTTTTAAAATTAACACCAATCTGTTTGGAATATTAAGAAAGGACAAAGAAAGCAAAATCTTTACAGATGAAATTAAAATTCCTTAAACTTCAGTCAAAGAATACAAGATGAATAAAAAGAATCGTCACGCACAATACTTTGCTGCCAGCTCCTTTCGAGCGTTCGCATAAAAGTCCGAAATAAAGGAACCGACACTTAAGCTATCAATTAAATTTATTTTAAAATACATTTCACAAAAAAAAATAAATAAAAGTTAAAAGGTTTTAAAAGACAAAGAGCGTGTTAAAGTGAAAGTTAATAAAACAAAGTCGCATTGGTTATAATAATCCCTCCTATAAAAAATTGATTGTGGTTGGTAGAGCAGTTTTTAAGAGGTGAGAGATACAAAATAAAACGTGGTGTCAGGCATCTTGCTAAATTTCCTAATCAACCACAACAAAATGTAACTTAATATTGGTTATCACAGATTAAATTGGTTTTGTTTTCGATTTAAATTTAACATATTTTATAATTAATAGTTAATTAATAACAGTAGGGCAATCTTTTTATTCATATTTTTTGTGGTTTCAAGCTAAGGGATTTTTTTCTCTTTTTATTTTTGGTTTTGAGACTTTAGTTTTAATTAAAGCTGTTTTTACGTGAATCTATTAATCATTCAGGCAATGAATTGCAATTTTTTGTGCATTCATTTTGTCAAAAATGTGAATTGTATTAAAATATTGATGCATTTCATGATTAATGAAAGGAATTGCATCAAATGTTTAATGAGTTCATCATTCATTTAAACTGCCAGAGTGCATTCAATATTTTCAAAAAAGAATTAAACTATAATTTCAATTAATTCATCATGAATGTTGGATGGAATGCAGTCATTTTATCGAAAAGGAATTGAATTCAAATTTTAGCAATAAAAGACGAAAATGCGGTTGCATTGAACGATTAACTGGCTTATTTTAATCCCCTGTTAAGGGCCATTATTACAACTTACTGATAGTTATCAGTAGCATTTTGTCATTCATATATCTCAATGAGACTTGATGATTTGAAGATCTAAATGCGTTTGAACTGAACATTTTTATACTCAACAATTACAGTCAGTTAAAGGTGTCGAATTATGAAACCTCAGCAAAATATACGGCCTACTGAGATTTATCAGTAAGTTATAATGGCAATTTTGTTAAATGTTACATAATACTTAAAAAGGATATCAAAAGAAGACAATGAAATTGTAAATAATGTTTTTGTTTTAAGAAAATAACCATTCAAATTGTTTATTACAGAATATCGTCGGCTGCAGGATAATGCTGCCGTCCAACAAACTCCTATGCGAATTATTCAAATAAATATTTAGGAAATTAACATTAACTGGTTGTCCCATACGATGTCATCGACATCGCTCGCTCGCATAAATACATTGAAAGCAACATTTTAAACATTAAACATTTTAAAATTTGTTGTTGTTTCCAACGTATTTGTGCGCGCGATCGATATCGAGTGACATTGTAATAGACAGTAATTTAATCGTCACTCTAAAAACAGCTGATTTTAAGCAACAATTTATTAAATTTTTATGGAATGAATGAATGCACTTCCAAATGTTTAATACAAATTTAATTTATTTTGCACTCCAGGAACTTTCAACTCATGATGCAAATTTTATAATGTGAAGATTATGAAAACAGTGAATAGGATATGGAAAACCCAAATTAGAAGCATGAGTCACAGAGAATCACAAGACAAAGTCAAGTGACTTTGAAAATTTGGCTGAATGTGCTCATATGTACGTTAACAAAATTTGTTTGCTTGTTTTATGATTCACAAACAGTTGTCTTAGTTCGAGCAAACAAGAAAAAT
>BGZK01003983.1:0-17369 GCA_005406025.1 Eumeta japonica | reverse complement strand
CTAATAGAGCCGTACTTAAGTTCATTGTGGAAGTATTTTCTCCCAGAATACCAAATTGTTGTAACTCGACTTGCAGGATTCACTCAAACGACTCCATGGATGTTCTAAATCACTCGAAACGCGTCGTATTTTCAATGTTCCATCTTCATGGGCAATCATATCTTCCTCGGTGACACCATTATCATTGTACCCTTGTATAGTTAATGCAGATTTAACTGGCGTTGTATTGTGAAATGGCACCTTTAATTTCATCAAATTTACGCGTTATAGAAGTTGCAGCATGTTTAATGCTGCTTGCTTCCATGAATGATTTCATTCGATTTTTACCACTAAAATGGGACTGCAGTGGATTAAAACAAAGAAGAACATTTAAAGAAAACATAATAAGTACAAATCGATTTTCTGATAAAATTAAAATTTCCTTAAGGAGATATGCCAGCCCTATACCCAAACTCAAAATTAAGTAGTACATATGTATTATTGTACATACATACATAGAAATTAAACGGTTATTAAAAAATACATTAGTTACTAAAAAAATATGTATGTATATGTAAGTCTTTGAACGAAATAAAAGAATATAATATTAGATAGTTATAGCCATAGGACAGACTGTACAACTTTGGCTTGCAAAGATTTGTTTAAGGTTTACGTGATTTCTACCACCCACCACCTCTTTTCCACCTTCACCATATTTTTATTTAAGTTTTAATAATAAAAATCAAAACGCTAACATAAGCTATATTATTACTTTCTTATTTTTAAAGGCCAAACGTTATGGGTTCTTTTGCGCTGGCCGAAATGTTTTATTTAAAATGCACAACACTTACCTTATGTAGCTTATATTTTCTATTATATTGGTGGGCAATTTCAAGTCTTTCTTAAAGGACAAGTGCAGGTGAATAACGTCTACGAAAACATTTTACAAATTAAAAACATTTGTGAAGAATACAACATAAAATTCGAGAAGAATGAAACAAAAATTGTTAAAATATCAACATAAAAAAACAAATGCGAATCAAATATATTAAAATAAAAGTAAATTATAAAAACACTATTCTTGTTCTTGTTCATGCTTGCAAAACTGCATAGTTCTACTTCAGTGATGGGAAATGTGATTTTCATTTCAGTATCAAAAAAATTTAATTTTTTTTTAAACAGTAAAAAAATCTATGAAAACTAGAAGTTATCAAAAACTATAAATTAATACATAAAAAGCTCACTTTACCTATGATTAAAGAAAGAGACCGATTACACTCAAGAGCTCAAATTACTAGTTTTTTTTCTAGCATTAAGATTGACAATTCTATCAAAACATGCACCAAAAACGTAACAGATATTTTTTCAGCTACCCTATGTAATTACAAGTGAACAAAACAGATGAATTTAATAAAATTAATGGTTTTAAATTATAGACGTATCACTGAGATTATCAAATGTAACAGGGGAGTAACACGATATTTTATCAAATCAAATAGTATCAAAAAAGTACGAATGTATCAACTTTTCCATCAGTGCTCTTCTTTCTGCAGAAGACATAAGTCTCTATATTTCTCTCTGATACTCTCTTGTTCTCAGCTGTTGGTTTGCAACCAAGTGTTTAACATAAAAACTACTAGTTTTTGTTATTGCCTACAAATACAAGAGTAACAATTGCATTGCTATGTATTTTGTTAGTGTAAAGTAAATAAATGCAATGATGCAGTACCAGTTGTACAAGATTGTGAATAGGGCTATAGTAAAAGTTTGCACGATAGTAATTTTGCAAATATGCAAATCTACAAACTAATTTTGGCAACACTTGCAGTCTAGCAATAGATTATACACAATACATGATATTATGTATCTATCAAAGCAGAATTGCTATATATATTTTGAACTAGGCGACTCTTTCTGCAAAAGGTTAAAATGATTTTAGTCAAAAAAAGATATATAAATACAGTCGTAAAGCAGCTTTGGGCTGAAGAACAGCTCCCAAACCATCGTATTTATTTCTAAAGTGAGGTCAGGTTTGTTTTCGTTATTTGACCTTCGAACGGTTTGCATCTCATTCGCACTGGTTAATTGAATGTTATGATACAGTTACGTAAATTGAAAAGAAAACAAAACAAAACAAAATTTTGTACACGAAAAATTTATAAAACTCTAAAGAAAACAAAACATTTTTATTTTAAATGTAAATGGATATTTTAGTACCTAAAAAGTTAACTCGCGATTGATGATAAAAATTTGTAGTAAATATAACAGAATTATGTACATAGCTTCAAGAGTGAATACCACTAATGATTTATGATTTTTAAAATAGTAAATTGTTTTTGTCCACGATCTATGAGTTATAACAATTATATCTGTTTAATGCGTGTTATAAGACAACGGATTTATGAAATCTTGTATATCTTCCATTTCTTAGGAAGAAGAAAACATTCACTAGAAAACCGTAGATCTATAAATACATTAACTTATTGCTACACTTGGCCAGTAGAAAAATTTATGAATGACATCAATCGATTAAACGCTTTATTGTACAACTAATGTGGCTCTACTTTCAAGTAATATAAAGTTGAAAATACTTAAATAAAAGCTAATAAATAAGACAAAACCTCGCTCAACATAAGTCCATAGCAATTTCAGAGAAAAATTACTGCATTTGGATTATATCAATGAAATTAAAAACTAATTGCAGATTTATGAACTTATTGTTTTAATTTCTTTGATATAAAGCAAAATGAATCGTGCACATGTGAAAACAAAATACACACATATCTGTGGAATTCGTAGCAGAGAAATTTATAAATAATAATTTATGGTTTAGAAACCAAATAATTGAATACAAGATTTAATTAAATAATTACGGTAATTGAAAAAAAATCGCAGCAATTCCTTGGTATGTTTTGTAAATCAAGTCAGTAGTTTTCCGGTTTAACGAACCAGTACTTTGTCAGGCCTGTTCGTTAAACTGAAAAGTTCGTTATATGCCATACTTATATGTAGTACCCATGTTATGAATAAATAAATAACTAGAACTGTAATATTAGTCGTTTATTTTCAAACATGTTTTGAGATCTGTATAATGTATATAAAAAATTAAAAAAGGTACAATTCATTTCACTGTTATCATGAAACCTAAAATAATTTTGATGAAAAATAAATTCAAATTCATTTTCTTCTATTATGTTCTAAGATAGCTTGCTGCAATTTCCTCTTAAAGGGCTTGTAAGCAATTAAACAATGTTATCGAAAGACAAATTTTAATTTACAATGTTTATTAATTCAATTCAGTTTGTACTATAATAAAAATGCTCTCAAAAATTAACAAAGTTTAAAGCTTGTTAAGACTAGTTTTCTTTGATATTGTTGCTACGACCTGATGCTGACGACTGAAGCTGACGGCTGTCGTTAAATCGAAATTAAAGCTCATACCACACCGTTGTAGTTAGAATGTAGTGACATTATTATTATTATTATCCTTTAGGGCATATTTGCACCTCGACCAAATTAGATCTTTTAGCAGCCCATATACCCTACAGACCGAGACCTAGACTATTTGCAAATCGAGTCATTGCTGTAGTTTGAGGGTAATTTAGTCCATGGAATTTAAGACCCCAGCCAAGTACGTGGTATGTAGTGACATAGTCGTGTTTCTACAGTGATGCCAACAAGGCTCAACATCTTCCATATTGGATGAAAGTTTTTCTCCACTTTGTTTTAAAAGACGTATGCCAAAACGTTTTTTTTTTTAATCTGGACAACCAACCGTGACTTGCATTGAAATCTCCACTATAAAGCTTTCTATGAATTTCTTTGGCTTTGAATTGAAGGACTGCATCAGAAACAGGCATGTATGAATGTCGTTGTCGTAGAAACCAAGAAAAAAGTTGTTTCTCCATTCTTGGAAATTCACCTTGTTTCATGGCTTTCCTATTTTTAAATCCAAAGTTTGTACTTTCCGCATTTTTATAAGATTTTGTTTTGATTTTAAAATCGTACATACTGTCGATTTTCTTAAGTCATACTTTTTGCACAAATCTACAACTCGCCGTCCATTTTTGTAATCATCCACAATTTTAAGTTTTTCTTTTAAAAAGTCTCTTTCTTGTGCTCATTTTTATGTTTACACTACGAAAGAATATGCGTAACTGATCATTGCAGCGTAATCAAACAAAAATGCTACATAAACAAAACAAAATAGCGGTACTTTTTGCTACTCAGTTTGTTTTTAGTTAGAAATTACTTTATATTAAGCCTTTTAAATTAAAATTATGAATCTTATTTGTTCGCTAAATTGAGCACAAAATATTTTTGTTCGCTATACAAGGTACTCAATGGAGCAAACTTGTGTGTTCGTTAAATGCGATGTTCGCAGAATCGAAGGTTCGTTAAACAGGAAAATTACTGTATGTAATTCTCTATTTTCTTCGATTAGTTTATTGATAGTCCCAATCTCGGTATATATGTACCTGCAAATAATTGTTGGGTTACACGGTCCAAAGAGGTGCTCAGGTATATACCATTTCATTGTACTTAAATAGAGTTATTTCACAGCGACCTGGAAACACTAGAACATTTTTGGTGTTGATGGTTATGTGAAATGAAATAGACATTTTGAAACTAGTATCTGTGGGTGCTCCGTGTAGCAATATACATCTTGATTTTAAAAGTAGCCTCTGTGGTTACTCCATTGAGTAGTGGCAAAAGTACATTCAGAAATGGTATAGGTAGGTACTCCATTAAGTAGTATATATATATATATATATATATATATGTATATAGTATACCCAGATAGTAGTTTTGGGAATACATCAATGTAATATGGTCTAGTCCTAGGACATCGCAATGTAAATCGGACTATTTTTGTTTCATACATTTCGGCTACTTTGAGTAATTCTACCCATTATGGAGTATTCTAGTTATTTGTAAGGATGTATATATATGTTTAGTTATTAGTTATATAAGCTCATGTAATCACTTGTAATGGATAGCTCTGATTTCAAAATCGACCATTTATACACTTATAAAAGAACTGAACGTAAGAAACTGTAATGATTTTTACTCACCAAAAGTTTAATTTAAAAGACGATCCCAAATTAGCCAAACTTGAAGCAACACTTGATCCAGGCATTGTTTCAGAACGTTGCATGTTTTTATTTAGTTGAGTAGATTCATCAAATGTGGCACTGCGTTGACCCTTAAACAATATGGGCTTATCACTGTATAACGAATTGTTAAAGTTAGACGGAACACAAGCAGACTGTTCCTCATTAGTGGCCGCACCAACGGCGGGTTCCTCTTCATTTAAGGCGCCCAAAGGATCATTTTGTGTAACTGGAGTTCTTGGAGAAATTCTATTAAAAGTATATAGCCAAAATTATTGAAATATAAGTAATTATGTATGTGGAATAAATAGCTAACTTAGTAGGACTTTTGCACTTGTCTGGACAAGGAGTGTTCATCATCCTCTTCTTCGTCTTCCGTTTCGTGAATATTTTCATCGTCAAGTTCTTCTTGAGAACTTGCTAAATCAATAAAATTATTTTTATTTGCATGTTCTTCATCGTAGTCATCGCCACCAATATTCATGATTTTTTTACTATTAATTTCTGTCAGAGTAAGTTGTCTTTGCAGTTTATTCAAAAGTTCGGCATCACCACCAAAACTTTCACGATTGGATAGTTGACGATGAGTTAAGTCGCCAGCCGTTTGTTGGGGACTAGAGGGTGGTGAACTGGTTGTTGTGACATCGGTAGTTATTTTTGAATCTCCCGAAATTAATAAGCCAGCACTAGATATTACATCGTTGGTAGCTTCTTGAGAACCCATTGACTGCCTTACTATGCTGCCCAATTTCGTGCGCAACTTATCGAATGAGGAAAAATCCAAAATATTTACACCATAGCCTTCACCTGCTACAGGTGCTGCTAAGAGTTGTGAAGAATTCGACGATTCCAAACTGGTACGCGAAGTACCGTCAACAGTTTCTAAAGTACTCAAGTTATTGTCATGTGAGAGGACAAGGGCTTCTTTGAAGCCCTCAACTTGCCCGCCCTCTTGAAATGAGCAGCTCCGAAAACCACATTTTTAATGCGATTCCACCGTAATTGACTTAAAGTAGTACTATCACTAGCCACTCCGATTCTAAAACACAGCGGTTATAGAAGCCATAAGTTAAAGCGTTCGGTTGTACGCCAGATCTTTCATAAGATAATGCAAACGTACAGCTAATACTGGCATATTATATGCACCACAAAGTTGCATCATTATGCGATAACAGAATTCATCACAATTAATTTTAATTTTGCTGGCTTTTACCAGCATGTCGTAGGCTGATCTTAAAATATCATGCTCTTTGCCAGCTCTGCGAGTATCCAAGACCATGGACGGCAAAATTAAGAAATACAACGAGTAACAGGTGGCTAATAAATATTTGGACCATAACTCTGGACGGCTTTGACAACGTCTGGCCATTTTTGAGATAATTTTATTTCATGTTTAGTGCGACGGGCGATTGGCGAACCCGGTGCTAAAGAACCGTTGATTTGTTGCTGTATCATAATTTGTTAAGACGGTTTTTTCGTCGATTTCAAGAGGCTGGGGTTCAAAGTGAAATTTTCGTAATTATAAAATGTTTCTGGAGCATTATGGTCTGAAAATCATTTTGATTATTGAACTAAATTTCAAAACCAAGTTGTTGATAATAAATAAAAACCTTTGCTGGGTACTACACTATCGGGGGGAAATATGTATTTAGTACGCTCACTATTCTGACCACTCTCCCAATCAACCAAACGAACATCTGAAGGAGTTTCATCATACGCACCCACTTTTTCTGCACATTCATCGAAAAAGGTTAAGCCATGATCACCATCCGAAACAAATGATCTTTCTTCAATAAAACGTATAAACATTTGCGTTTTCATCAGCAACTCAAAAAATTTATGATATGCCTTAAGAAGAACGTCAGACATAATAAAAATTAACAATTTTAAGAAGCAAAGATCAATGAACTCTACCTTATCTCTAGAACGTAAAAATGCTTTGAGTTGAAATAAGGCACTGGGATCGGTGGCACCAACAGAGGGAGCCTTTGATATGGGCACCAAATAATCTCGATAACCACGTAAAATTGAGGCCATAAATAATAAAAAGCCTCTTGTATACGTTGTTCTAAATGAAGCTTACAAGAAAAAAAAACAAACAAAATTAAACGACGAAATGCATTAACTTAAGGCCATTATCACAACCTACTGACAACTAAAAGTAAGATTTTGTCAAACGTATGTATATCTCAGTGGGATTTCATAATTTATCCATTGAATTGTTAAAAACTAAAGATATTTGTTTAATCGTACTTTAGGTGCGAAATTATAAAATTTCAATTAAATATACGCCCAAAAAATTCTACTTTTTTTAACTATCGATAAGTTGCAATAATGATCCTTAGAATCCTTACAAATATGTATACATACCTCACGTTTGCGTCGACGTAAATCACGATCTAAACTATTGTTGCAGTCTATATTTATGGTTTTGTTTGTTCCAACTCCGAAAGAGTTTGTCTTAAAATGCGAGCCGCTCTTTTCGGCAATAGTTTTACAAGTAAATGTTTTGCGATTCGCAAAGCTTTAGATACAAAAACAAAATATTTTTATTTTACATCATGTGAAGTAATAAAACATGAGTTCTTCGAACAACAAAACTTACACTTATAGTATTAGTATCCAAGTCAATACAAGTAACGTCTGTGGGTGGTTCGTATAAATCGAAAATCTGGAATCTACACCAATTAAATACGGTACCGAGCATGTAAGACTTCTGCTAATCCCAAAGGACACAAAGGAATGTAAGGGCATTGCCATTTAAAGGAAATAACAATGAAACTATTGCTTCAGCAGCAGCAGTTAAAGTTGCTGGCCTATTGCACGAAAAATATTAAGTATAAAACGATTTTGATTTAAATTCAAATTGTATATAAAATTGTTACCTTAACGAATGTATAAGTATCTTCTGTTCAGTCAGGGCCAAAAGCAAAACATGTAAACAATTCTCAGTACCTAAATTTTGTAATAACATATAAAATCCAGCACCGCTACGTGGTAAGGGAGAATCCTCCGGTTGCGTGAGTAAAATACGATCATTTGATTCACTAGAAAGCTAATATGAAATATTATCTTTGAAGTTAGGTGGAGTTTTATTCTCAAAACGTTTCCTTACCTGTAAATGTATACTCGGAGCTGGAAAAGGTACTTCATCCAATAATTGTGTTATGTAACGTTCAATAGGTATTGGTAAATTTTCACCATACACAGCCAATCGCTTTAATAAAATAAGATCCCAATAAAAATTAGATGTTTTAGAATGTAGTATCTGTACACATATATAAAACTTAATGCGTGTTTTGATTATTTGTTTGCTCTTTATGAGAGAACAAGTCTGCGATAAGTCTGAGATAAATTATAGACTATTTTTTTTTTTATAAAACAACCATTTTTCCAGTTATTTTACTTTAACCAAATATTTTTGCTTGCTTTTTATATAAAACGAATGAGTACAGCTTTCATTGAATTTTATATTGATGGTAGCAAAGTACAACGGCTATGCTAGTTTTTTTATACATAAAAATAAGGAAAAAGTTATTTAAACATGATAATTATTGTGCAGCTTTGTGGATCAATTCGTCATTACGTAAATTAGCTGGCTATAAAACAAGATTTATTACCCTATTCATGGCTTTGCTAGCAAAGAACGGAACAATTTTCTTGAGAAAAGTGCTTGTCCTGAGAAATAAATTCTGTAAAAATTATCCGTATCTGAGATATGTATGTGACATATATATACAAACATACCATACATATGTTTCCAGTATGTTTTATAACCGTACTAAATTTTAAATACAAAATACGGACATAGCATATTTTGTCTTTTCGAATGTGGATTCAATTAAACTTACAACACAAGAGATCACACCTAATAAGTTGCATTACAAAATTTTGCTTAGCTTAAATATCACTTTTTCATGCTTATCAATTAACATGCATGTATATGTAATAAGTACATGTTACGCCCAACATCACACTTTGTAAAAATGCCTTGGAGACTAAGTATGTATATGCAAGAAACTAAAATTTTATTAAAATTTGTTATTAATGTAATAAACGAAGCAAAAATAAGTAAAGTTTGAGTAGTTTTTGTCGTAGTTATGTTAATTTACTTCATTACTCAAAAGGTGCTACATTAATACTTACATGTAAATATTTAAGCCATTTATCAAAGGTATCACCAAAAGGATAGTGCGACAATAAACAAATAGCTTTTATGATATGTAATGAATGACTTTGAGCAAATTGCTCATTCCAACCTAGCAGCTCGCATTGTTGCTCTGTAAGTTGTGAATCGCTAAGAAAATATTCATTAAAGTTATACCATATTTATTAAAAAAAAAATCATCTTACTCAAAATCTTCATAGAAAGTTAAAGCTGACCCATAAACTTTATAGGTGCCGTCGTTCACGGTAAGAACAAATGTACTAAATACTGGGGCTGTGGGTCGACGTTTCCTATTTTCAGCTACATGAGGCCATGCTTCTAATGAAGCTCCCATTGGTAAGCAAAACAGCGGCACACTGGGGCATAGGTTTAGCGGAAAGTCGTTATGGTCAATTGTAGGATAGCGTGATAAAATTTCCGGCTGGTAACTTATATGTTTTGGACGGTACATAGATTTTGTAGCATAGATAAACATCGCTACCGGTAAAGGCTTTATTTAAAGATTTATAAATTAAACAAAAGGCATGTGGTGGTTTCTCTCCTTTGCTGCTAACAATAACACAAAGGTCAGTTACTACCAATTCGTTGCAGGCATGTCAGCTTGAGCGCGACGGTAAGTTAAAAAGGTTTTCGCTGAAGAGTTGTTAACATTGGCAACACGACCACCTGGTGTTTCTATCACAATTTCTGCATCAGACATAATACGTTCATGACCCTCGTATAGCACACCTTGAAACAAAAGCTGTTAGATTTGTATAAAATGTTTGATTTTCAGTAGTATTTGCCTATATCCACTAATGGTGGGCGATCCTTTCCACGTCTGTAATAGATGTAACATTCTGTTGACCTTATCGAACCGAAATTCAAATTTGCAGGTAGTCCAGTAGGTGTGCTATCTAAAACAATGTATCCATCTGGTACATCTTCACCCAAGAGAGGAAAAAATACACCAATATCTGTTATGGGATCAATTGAATTGGCAGCTCTTAAATGGCTGGAATCTTTAAAATTACTTTCTTGTAGTAATTTTGGTTTGTTCTATACCGGCCACAACAAAATAATCGGCACGCTTCTCTTCCATGACAACTAAAAGAAACGGAAACGCACATACACATTAACTAGCTCGTTCTTTGACATGGTTTTATTGACACTTATATTTTTATTGCAGTGTCCTTGACAATCATTACAATTAAGCAAATAGTAAGAAAATCGAAAACGGACAATGTGTTCCCTACATAAAAAACAACTTTCACTAGAAAACTAGTTCTTCTAGTTTAGTCAAACTTTGAAACCACACGCATTAGAGATTCAACCGATGATGAATCAGTTTTTCTTTAAAAATATATACATTGTATGTGCACAAATCCCTTAACCTTTAAACAATATTAAAAATTGACTGATTTTGTTCCACTGCCAATTTGTCCAAGTTTATTAATTTTAATAATAACATTTTCATATAACTGTGCACTTGAGCATAGATTTAACTAAGCGCTACTTCACCTTGTGTTTAAATATTTTGATTAAAATTTTCTTTACGTTCTTTGTCACTTCTATGTTACTGCCAACCATAAATTGCTCCTCCCTTCTACGTAGCACATTCAATTTTACAAATCATAACTCTAATTTTGTATAAATTTATCACTGTCTTTGTTTTCACGGTATAAAATATTGTTTTTAGCTTTCACTTTCATAAAGTAATATTATTTGTTTTAATTGTATTAATTTCAACAAAACTGCTGGGTCTTAATTTTTCACTCCATTTTCATAGAAATTTATTATCGGAATCTGTTTTTTTTACAGATGTCAAAGTCGTAATAAAACTGCAGCGTCGCCAAGGTGACAAACAGAATATGGTGCTGCCCAATTGCGGGATAAGTCAATATCTAAACAAAATCTGAAAATACGTACGGTACATCACAGGTTGCTATTTACATACATACATATGTGTGATAAGTTCTTTATGAATTATTCGACCTCTTCTATATATGTATATAATTTTTGATAAAAGCAAAACAATATATCCGAAGAAGGATATCAAAATAAGGAATAATAAAACAGTCCCAAAATAAATACATTTTGACCGAAGGCTGAAATAATAATTATCAATATGTTTGTGACATTCATGCGATACTTAGCAATATACAGATATAATACGCAACATATTCATGCATTTATAACACAAGTAAAATAGTTTATAATTCTATTATATTATATATACTGGTTTTGTAAAATAAAATAACGTATTGGTAACGATATTTTGCATTTACTAATCATTTTAAAACATTTAGGTATCTTTCAGTGAGTTTCATAATTTGACCTCTAAAACTGACTGTAATTGATGAGTAGACAGAGATCTTCAGTTCATACGAATTTAGATCTTCAAATCATGAAATCTTATTGAGATATATGGCTAACAAAATCCAACTGATAGTTATCAGTAAGTTGTAATAATGGCCCTTAGCATTGCTAATTTTATTATAGTTTACATGGACGAATTAAGTAATATTCATAATTAATTAAGTCTAAGTGCACATTATTAAAAAATGCAGAACCCCAATTTAACATTTAAGAATCTTGCTATAGAAAAATATGTACTTTTGGAAATTTTAATAAAAATCAGTAATAATTGCCTATATATATTTTTACTTACAAGTTTTTCGCTTCTCCGGCAAATTTCTTCGTATGTTAGAAAGAGTATTTCGCATCTTCTGCGCTAATTTGCGAAGGAAAATTATTACATCAAAATTTTTGTTTTCGAAAACTTCTGAATGATTCCCTAAAAGGACTTATAATTTTATTATTAATTATATATATGTGTATGACATCATTGCATATTTATTCCTTCTGTCAAATTTTTTTTTTTCAAATATATGTACATATATGATACAGAGTTTGAGTACAATTTTAAATTTTAATTGTTTTTCTACTGTACGTAGGTCTTGAAGCGTCTTGAAGCCAAACAAGCTGATCGAAAATTAAGCAATTTTGGCAGAAGTTTAATAATATTGTACTATATTGATTTAATCACAAATAATATAAATAATATATATGTATATATTAAAAATAATTATGAACAAATTCAAGAATTGTGTCAAGTGCATTAAAACGATCGTTTAAAATTACCTTCGATTTAGAATCATATCGATTTTTTATTTAGCTTTATGTCTCGAAGAAACTCATTACTTACATAAGTATATGCACATATACATATATCTAAATAGATTTCCCTTAAAATAAATGCACACTTTATAAACATCATTTTCAAAGTATTAACTTTTTTATAAATAAAAAATTATTTTAAATATAAAAATTATCATAAGCTTCTAATAATAAAAAATTGTGTTATATAAAACTTACTGTTAATAAAAACTTATTCTTCATAAAAAATATGTTTAATAAAGAATACATTTAAATAAATGAAAAAAACCCATTAAAACTTTTTAAATGTGCTGTTTCTATATCACAAGCAATCGACTTGATTTCTAAAAACAAAATACAAACAAGTCGTTTACTAATGTCGCAGAAACATCACATAAAACTACGCAAGTAAACACGTAGTATATAAAAGAAATAAAATTGCTAGCGGCTTTCATTCTTTATAATATTTTATATTTCATATCTATTAAATCTTTTCCCACAAAACGCAAGAAATTTGTCTTGAAAATTAAATTCTACCAATTTAAAATGTATTGAATATTTGTTAATCATCATCTCTTCATATATGGATTTTATTATTTTTCTCATACTTTAACTATATCATAACATATACATATGTAAAACAAAATTAAATAGTTTGAATGGCAAAGATTTTTATATTCTGGTGCATTTCGCAGCTGAACGAACTAAAACCTCATGTGTGATTTTTTAACTACAGGGTAGTAAAAGAAAATATCCTTAATTTTGTTGCGGCAGATTGTAAAGGCAAGATTTAATACATTAACAAGATCCGCAAGGCATTTTCACTATAAAGAAGGAAAATTGATGATTATTATTTCGTATATTTGACTTAACTAAAAATAGAAAACCAAAAACCAAAAAGAAATTCAGATTTTCCCATCATTTTCTTTCTTTTCATTCATTCTCCATATTGACATAATTTTCATATATATTTACTAGAATTTGACCGTAGCTAAGCTTTATCTTTAGTTAATTTTCAAATTGTATAAAATTTATAAATGCATTTTATTATTTTTTCCATATTTGAGTTTACATAATAATATAAAAATGATATTGAATAGTTTTGCCAGAAAAATAATTGATTTTTATATTTTGGTACTTTTACTATTAGTGCTTTCTTGCTAAATCTTCTTGTGTAACAGCATAGTAAAACAAAGTTCACTACATTCTGTTGCTACTGTATTGTAAAAGCTGGTACTCTAATCCGATCGATCCACTATATTAAAAAGATTCGAAAGCGTACCAAGAATAAAAAAAGCTCTTAGAAAAATATTAAAATAAAATAAAAAAAGGATAAAATTCTAGGGTTTCTTAGATATTTGGTTACAGCAAAAACTTAATTATTAGTACAAGATCTTTTATTGCCTGCAATTATTATAATCGTAGTTTTGTGGAATTAAGTAAGATGTATTTGGAGAATTTGCAATTTGCACATTATTGGGAGGATAATTATATGTGAAATTACTAGTTTGATCAATATATTGATTTGGTAGGTTTTGAAAATGTTTATTTAAGCTAGTTTGGTTATTGATATTTAACGGCAAGGAGTTAACATGCGTAAATGTGCTATTATTGTTTGCTGCAACAGGCCTTATAATAGTTCTGTTGATAACCATAAAATCATTGTTGTTCTGTGTATATGATGCAGGTATTTGATTTAAAGCATTTCCACTGTTCACGACTGGACTTGTGGTGAGATTTTGTTGGTTTAAATTGTAATAGCCTTGAGTGGATACGGCAGAAGTCATTGGTTTCAGTGGTATCATTGGATGAATTGCATGTGGTTGTAGTACTGTTGGCATCATGGTATTGATTGGTTCTACCAGTTTACTAAAAGCGGCACATTTAATTCTGGGTTTTCTGTTTGTTGGGTTGGGATTACAGCATTAATGTTTGGTTCTAATAGCTTACTGAATGAAGCGCATTTAAGTTTTGGCAATTCTGCTTGTTTATGCTGAGCTGCTTTCAGAGAATTTTCAATTATGATATCATCATCTTCAATCAAAACGATGTTATCATTGTCCGATGCGTCCAAGGGCTCATTTTTTACACTTTGCTGGGGAGCTGACAGAGGCGGAGTCAAGACGTCAACTTGAAAATCATTTAATGACAATACGTGCAAGTCACTACGTCCCGCTAATTCGCAACGTATTTTGATTTTGCTAGAGTTGTGAAACTTTTGGAAATGCGGTGCAACCTCTTGAAGTGATTTAAAGGGAAAATTGATACATTTTTCGCAATAATAAGTAAGAGACAAATTGTGATAGCGCTTCAAGTGTAGGTTAAAAACATCGCCGCTCATATTTCTTTCCGAACAACAGAAGCAGTTCTTCATGGTGGAAAATGTAATATTATCATCAGCAAAGACAATATAAATTTTATGATACATTTGATCACTGGTTCTGAATAAGTGTATTACCGGTACATCACGTGCCGAATGTTGCTCTGCTATGTGAGCGGTAATTTTGGCCTGGCTTGACGTTACCAACGTACAAGCCGCGCATATGAAATGATATTCGTTGTGTAACTTGATGTGATTAAAAGCTCATCAAGCTATTACATCTATCTACATGATAATCACATTTTGAGCAATTAAATTGAGTGCCAGCTATGGTATGAGAAGTGCTTAAGTGGCGATAGAGATATTCTTCTTTAAGAGTACAAGCTGCAATCTTTACTAAGCAACGACGTGCAACTTTACGCTTTGGCAAATTATGTAAATAGTCATCATACCACGGAGTGTGATGCCGTATGGGCCATTGATGTTTTAAATTTTTGATTTCATTTTTCTCAAATTCGTTTAGACGTTTATCCAAAACTGTTAAGAGTTCTGCAATAAATTTATTACGTTCCTCAAATAATTCTCTTTGTATCATGATCAGTATGAATAACTAATATTAAAGCATATTCTCTCAAAACGCATTTGACGAAATTCACTATGATTTTGAGCAGCATGTTTGCGTGCCATTGATTCGGTTGGGCAGGTTGTTGAGCAGTTAAAGCAAATATACGTGTGACGACGATGTTGCTCAAAATGGTAACTCAATTGCTCCAAAGGTAGCACCATTGCTGTGGGGCAATGTGGACATTGACCTCCGATGCTAAATGACGAACTTTCATGTGCCTTAGCCAGAGTTCAGCATTGGAAAAGAAACCACCATAATTGCTCAGGACAACGATATAGATTATCTGGTGCAACACCAGTATGAGCTGTCAACTTGCGTAAACGAACTTTAGCCGTTTCTTCGTTTACCACCAGCAATTTTTCGTAGTCTGGCTTTATATCCTGCGCCATACTTTCCTCAATATTTTCTTTAGCAGTTTCACTAATCGTAGCTTCAACATATGGCACTGGTTCCGATATATCTACAACATTCGAACAGCTTCTAGAGTCCTAAAATAAATAATAATAAAGAAAATTGATTTTTCCACCTGTTATTGGAACGCTTTATCACAATTGAATAACATTTATTTTACATACAAATCTTATCAAATTTACAAATAAAATAAGATCACTGCTACTATTGTAAAACTTGAGCTAAGCGCCCAAATAAAACTAAACGAAAATTTTATAATAAACATTTTAAAAGGCATTTTATTTATGAAAAAATCTATAGATAGATACATTTTATGAAAATACAAGATTTCTTTAAAAAAAGTGGGCAAATTTTAAAATTTTAATACGGAAACATTGATGAATAACAGCAAATATCTAGAAATGAAAAAGTTCATAAAGATTTACGAAATAAAAGGTGTGAACAGTTTAAAATTCTCTAAGCAAATACATACATACTAGAATTGCAAAACTATCGATAGTCGCCTGCATCGATATTTTCGATAATTTGAAGAAAAATTATCGATATTATCGGATTTTCAAGCCAACAGAATATATTTGTATATATTACATGCCCGTAAATATCCGTATGTGCACATTTTGTTTAAATTAAAGACAATTACTGGTTTTTATAACACAAGCATTATATTATTTATTAATCTTATTACTTTAGGATTTTTTTTCTGTTTTAATTGATAGCAAAAGCAAAAACAAAACATAGAAACTTTAGTCAGCAGCGATCATTAAGAAACAGATCATAAGCAATAAAAGCATGAAATAATTATTATGCAAAGTTTTCGGCATTGCTTTGCTTTTATTTTACGCTGAGTAAAAATAAATGAATGTTGTTTGTAAGAGGTGACAATTTTAAAGTGTGAACATATATGTCTCAGCTGTTTCTTCGCCTTGGTTTGTAACTAACTGTCAATTTCCTTGTACATATTTGGTACTTTTGACAGCGCGGCTCAAACATTTAACAAATTAATTGTTTTTTTTATCTTGTAGATTTCGCGTAGGTATAAATGTATGATATAGCACTAATTGCAAGTAATCAACTTTGTCTTTACTTTTAAAATATGTCCTATAGTATCGATAGTAAAAAAAAGACTATCGATAGTAAACGAGAAAATAAACTATCGATAGTACCATCGATTGTTTTGCAGGTTTAATACATGCTAGAGTTTAAACATTATCAATAATTTGCTTAAATATTTAAATGGGAAAGTTTTAGATGATTTTAAGATCTTATCGGAATGAAAATAGATTTGAGAACAAAATTTTGTAAAGAATTTCGTGTCAACAAAGCCATATAGATAACCTTAGGTAGGAAGGAACTTTGTGAGTGACATCGTATTTCTATCCAAGACAACAAGCATGGAATGTAACCTAACCGTAGGTGAAATAAAAAGTTCCTACATATCCCGCATTGTTTATTAAAGATTTGCGTAATAAAAATTTTTAATTATAAAATTAAAAGTAAAATTGTTTATAGGTATTTACCTCATTGATGCTGCTAATATTAGCATTATGATCATAAATAGAGGATGCCTCCGGATGTTTCGTGGCGATATGAAGTTTTTACTTGATTTTTGTTATC
>BGZK01003982.1:0-17386 GCA_005406025.1 Eumeta japonica | reverse complement strand
ACTCTGCACATGTATGTATATATGTATAAGCATGTGGATATCCCTTTATTTCGAAATTTGAGTGCAATGTAATGCTGTGGCTAAAGGTGCTTGAATATATTTCGTCTTTTTATTTCTAAGCAGTCTAAACAAAATTGAACTGAATTGAATGAATGAATAAATGGTAAGTGAGTGACTGAGTGGGTTGAATAAGAAAAAAAAAAGGGGCTTATGTGATGAAATCTTGCACTAACGAAAACTCTGCTCTATAAATACTGCACTGAACTGCATTTCAATTACAAACACAAACTGAAAACATTTAAATGCAAAGCGAAGAATGTCTGCAACAAATTTTAGCCTAATTGAACTGAAATATAAAAGCAGTCAAGCTTAAATGCATATATTTTGAAATAAAGTACAAGTAACAGAGTAGAAGATTTACTTCTTACTTGCAAACTAAATAGTACCAGTATATTGAGTTTTAAGTTCATATATTTTTATATGCTGTGAAAGGTTGTGGAAATCTAAAGAGGCTGGTTTTTTTTCTCCATGGAAAAATATTCTATGCTATGGCTAATCAGTGGTGGTGCAACATTACATGACTCAAAAAAGTTATGGAAAATTTATTTTATAGTTACGTTTTTCCATTGATCTTTACTGCAGCACGCTTTTTGAGTTATAAATATAGAATAATGTTGAGTTTATTAAATGCGATATGAAACCATAAAATTCAAGGTATTTCACTTCTTGTTTTAAAATAAATATATTTTTATTGGATTTTGTGGGATAAAAATCCTACAATTTGTCACTAATATTCAAAGAAATAAATTTATAAATTAAATAGAGATCGAAGATATAATTACTGCAAAAAATAATAGTAAATTTTATATTCTGACACTATCTTACCTCAAAGCGTACTTACATGAAATCTTAAGTGGTGGTAGCGAGGTAAGGGTGACATTTTTATATAACAGTCGTGTGGAACTAGGCATAAATTTGATTTACGTTAGCACTATCATTACGACCTAATCTGATGGTGGACGAAATCCACGATGTTTTGATAAGCACGCCACACAACCATGTCTGGGATGCCTGACAATAACAGGATGCAATTTGAAACTGACAACTGTCTTGGATCAGAAATAGACCTCTTCTTGCTAAGGAGTACGAGGCTAGTCCCTCTGCACATAAGCACCATCCAGTACATCCACCAAACAAAGCTGACAAGGAAATATCAAGCCTTTGGCCTCCAACCGCCCCTTTCCGGTTACCGCCCAGAATAGTTTGTTGATATGCAACATCATCTGAAGGTCATTTGCAGCCCCACCAACATATTGGTCAGTTTACCTATATGTGCCGTCAAGGTCTACAAAATCGCTACACAGAAAGTAGGTAGACCGAATTTTCCCGTAGGAATCACCTGGGTTACCAACCCCATGGTATAGTTTGAGTTGTCAGATAGGGCTTGAACGGTCACGGCTCTCTGCTCTGAAGTTTTTACTACCAGCTCAATCGAGGCCCTCAGCCTCTATACCTCGAAAAGAGAACATCATGTCTCACCATGACAAAACCTGCGTCTGGAAACTAGAGACCTGCCTGCTGCCGGTCATGGTTCACGATTCAAGCATCTGAAAACTCAGGAGGTTCTAAGCCCTACTTCCTGGTTAAGCCGACTTAAAAACCTTCCTGTTTTATTTCTTTGGTTGATGATGGAGAGAAAGGTATTGTGCTATTCCTTTTTATTGTCCGCCCTACCGTGTTCCATGTACCTGAATCCCTTTAATTTTATTAAAGTATGTGAATACAGATGATACTTGGGAGCTGAAAAGTTCGAACTCTATTTCAACCAATTCACAGCAAGCAGGTTGATTCAAAACGAAGTTTCTCAAAATTTTCTAGCATAATTTACGACAGTTATAACTTCTGTTAGTTAGTTATTTATTTATTTTGATAAGAAAAAACGAATTTTACATACATTTCTGATGGTTTCGTTTTCAGATACATATATGTGTGAAGCAATAGATATTTGAAAACGATCGTTTGAATTTTGAACTTTTTTCATAAATTATAAGCAGCTGTTTAATACCCTGTTCAAATATACAAAATTAATTGCGTAATATTATATAATTTAATTGAGTATGTAGAGTACAAATAGAACACAAACATTTAATTTAGCCATTTACTAGATGCTTATACCCTTCTTTATGGCTTATCAAAGGAAGAGAAGTATTAATCGCTGCAATTTATCACCAAAATATCCTTTTAGTTGACTCAAAATCCGTTTACCATTTAAATAATTATAAAATTGAAAACAGACTTCAAAATTAAATAAAATAATGGAAAAGTAGATAAATTCATAAATTAAGCATTGTGTATTGAAAATTGTATTCAATGCTTGACCAATAATTTACTAATTGCTCAATTATTGGTGAGGTTTTGTATGGTAAATTGAGACGCTTATTACGATAATCTTAATTAAGGTGTCTGTCTAAACAGGATGTAAGTCATTTGACAAGTTTGGGTAAAATCACCGGTAAATTCTGACAATATGAGAAACACATATTACTCACTCAGAAGTGTCCTAATTTACACATTTTTCGATAAAACTGGGATCTTGAGGTTTCTCACATTGTATGCCGAGCAGAACTAAAATGTATTTTTATATTTTTGTTATTATAATTGATAGGGTTTTCATAGAAGTAAAATAAATCAAATAAAACTTTCAGGTTTTACGGCTGTATTCTGCTGCTAATTGACAAATATCTATGCAATATCAGTCAAATAGGAGTTTAATATACATATATGAAATATGTTTTATAAAACAACTATACGCAAAGAAAAACATGGTTGAGACAATCCAAACTCAAACCATCATTAACGTTTGGTGATAAAGATTAGTTATTGTCTCAAACATATTTTCATGTTCAGGAGAAAAACGTTATTTTTTGTTTTTAAAATGTTGTTTTATTTAATATTATTAATTTAATATTAATAAATAAATTTAAATACATACATACATTTTTATCTTCACGAATTGCAGAATTTTTTTCACTCCATCTTGGAACTGCTTATGTCCAAAATGGCTCCTTTTTCTTTCCTTCAAGATCAAATTAAAGTTTAAACATTTTAAATATTTTTATAAACGCTATCTTGGCAGTGAATGTTTGCTTATCTAATAATGAATTTTTTCCATTTATTATACAGTTGAAAACACAATATTTTAGTATCAAATATTTCCTTAATTTAGATGTTTAGCTGAATCAGACTAACATTTTAAACATTTAAAGTGTAGATAAAAATGGACAAAAATATGTGTTCAATTTATATATGGATCATAAAATTAGTCAAGAGCAAACATATTTGGAAGAAAGGAACAAAGAATGTTCGAAGGGATCATTCGATTACCATGTTTTCTTTGCGTACATACATAATTTACTAAATTAATAAATATTTTGAAAGCGTACACCTAAATCCATTTTAACGGCATATGGCGATTTTAAAAATAACATCCTTTAAATACATACATGCATATGATATCATGATGAATGCCAAGATTGTTTAAACATTCAGGCATGTTCTGACACTCGCAAGTATTTTAAATCGCCAAGCGACTTGAAAACGCCAAGTTGTTTTTAGATGTTCTGTAACTCACGCGTTTGCTTGCGAGTTGCCATATTCGAAGTTGTATTCGAAAATCTTAAAAACAAAGCAAAATGTAAACAAATAAAATAAGAAAATTGCAAAAAGTTAAATATTTTAAGAATACAAAGATTCCATGAAAAAAATAAAAATTAAAAACAAAACGTATGCAAATAAAGAAGATAAAAAGTTTGCACAGATAATTATTCTAAAATATACAAACATATGTGTACATTTATTAAAAATGAGCAAACAAAAAGCTTTAAATTTAATATATTTTATTAAAATAGTCAACAAAATCGTCTAGGATTTGATACAAATAAGAAAACATATTTAATTTAATATATTTATCATTTAATTGTTTGTTTAATGTTCAGTTTTTGTAATTTTATCAGTTCACTTCAATATACAATTGCGAGTTGAACTCATAAAATTCTTGCGTTTGCGATTTACAGAACATAATCTTGCGACTTCGTCACAATCGTAAATATGCTCGTTTGCGGGTGCCAGAACATACCTGATTATCAACCGAAGTTCTAGCAAATTTGCTATATATAACTAGAGCTCGCATTGCTGTACAATAAAACAACTTATACTTAAAAGATGATATTTTTTTAACAACACGGTGTTAAAATGGGCGAGGCTGAACAACAAAGTAGCCTATAATTTATCTCAGGTTCAGCCTAATTGGTGTAAAATTCTAAGACCAGCCAGAGGTTTGATTCTCTTATAAGGAACAAACAAACACACATTCAATTTTATGTATTAAGGTAGAGTTCCATACGATCCGTTTCACGCGTTATGCTTTCTAAGCAACTGTCAAAAAGTAGAATCGTTGTAATTGTATGTGATAAGTTACATTGCACATAGCGCAGAACGCGTAATCGCATGGCACAAAAAAAAGTAAGCCTACTTTCTACTTTTGTACGCGTCACAAACACCATGAATAATAATCATTGTTCTTGAAAGCCAATGGTAAATAATATTGTGCTTGCCGCGTTATCGATAAATATGATAGTGTGGTGGATAATGTTTTTAATTTTTTTATCAAAAGTACACTTTTAATGCAAAAAAAACTTGCGTAATGAAATATTTGAACGTTTTCAAGAAAAATATGAGATTTAATTCACTTTTTACCACTTTTCTATCAGGAACAAATTTTGCAATTGAGTTATCGATTAGTTTACGTACTGAGTATCATCTCTGTTATATGTGCACATTGAAACAACGAAAATGGATGAAAATTTAATCAACGAAGTTAAAAATCATGAGCTGCTCTATAATGAAAGCTCAATATTATATAGAAATAAACAAAAGAGCAATGGGATACAATAAGCAAACAATTAAATTTGCCAGGTTAGTAAACATTTTTTAACACACAGCTCATCAAAATAAAATTGAAATGGCGCAAAAAACGCAATGCATGTAACTTTAAAGTTAACAAAGTATAGAACGAGTGAAAAGTATGAAACGCGTATAAAGCAAAACGCGTGAAACGGATCGTATGGACCTCTACCTTTAAGGTTACTAAACGCTTTATATAAGATTCCATAGCAAGCCAGATATTTCACTCTAATTTGTTTTTTTTCTTTTAGAGATAATTTAATTTCTTCATGAAGTTTTAAATTTTTTCTGCTTTCTTTTGTAATTAAAGACTATGTCAACATTTCTTGTTACCTTAAATTTAACGTATGTACATCTCTATTGCAATTGCAGGTATTAAAGATAATTGCTGGTCTTTGGTGTGTTGTTAGGTTATATCTGCCATGTCCTTGAAACTAATTGTTGACAAATAAATTAAAAGTTAACATTTCCTACCAAAGAAGTGTGGTAAAACCATATTATTAGAAGATGAGAGAAAAGGTAAAAATGAAATCACTTTCAGTATAAAGTATATAATGAATGTAATTTATTACTTGAGTATTAAAGGGTTATTATAGGTGCGTTTTTATATTTATTTAAGAAGGTTTTGCTGACTTATTTTAGCGATCAATAATTTTTAATAGAGAATAAGGAAAGTGATTTGAGGTACAACCGGCTGTTCACGTATCCGCTACATAGTCATTGGCTGCAAGATTTATAGCTGAGGTATATCGGTTACCATCTATCAACTATAAATGCTTTGGGAGTTTTAAACAACTCTATTCTTATGTCTTACTATCAAGTTTTCAATTCATGTTATCTGCAACTTTTGAGTATTTGCCTACTTCATGTATAGCTTGATATGGAGTTTGCTGACTGCACATTCATATATTTAGTTTAAATTTTTCTTTAACTTGCCTTCTTACTACTTTTTGTTTTGTAAACTATTCGATATAAAAAGGAGAAGAATATAAGTAATATTTAATCACGTAAATCCCATTAGAATTTTTCTTGTAGTTACATTTAAAATTTCGTGTGTGAAAATACTCCAAAAGAACAAATAAAAATGGCGAAAACAAATTTCGTTTAGTTTTGTTTTTTTTCTTGAGTTTTTCTTCTTTGTTATTGAGCTTGCAAACAAAAAGAAAATAAATAAATAAATAACAATCTGATAATAAACGAACCATTCAAGTTTAAAGAGCCAGGTGACAATTGACCACAACATGATATCGATAATTTACAAACAAATACTTTTATTTGCAGCATGTTTGCCTTAAATAAACAATGAATACGCACTTGTTTTCAAAATCCAAATACACACAGTCACACTCACACATACACACGGTCGCAAACTTAACTTCCTTTTATAGTTTGTGGTATAAACTATTTTGTAGAAGTACGAAAGCAGGAACAATTGTCCTTTAAGAATATATTTTTCCTATTCTCATAAAACCACTGGAAACGTTACCAAACTACTCCTAAAAGAATAGTTTAAAAACTGTATCTAGCATCTAATACACAGGCTTGCAATAACAATTATTATTGTGGTAAACAATAGTCACACAAAACTATGTTTTGAAAATATTTGCTCAATTTATTTATTACACTCGCCTTTTCGTTTGGAAAACCGAATTTTGTTGCCTTATTTCAGACTTGTTCGTTACCAATTACATTTCAATTGCCAAATTAACATTAACTGTAATGGATAATTGATAAGTACAAATTACTGGTAATTGTATGAATTTCAACAATTACAATTTCAATTGCATTTGGTAGTTGGCAATTCTATTGGTTACCAATCGCAATTACAAAATGCATTCAGTTGGTATCAGTCCGAGTTCAAGACCATTTGCTTTGATGATTATCGTATCGGATGTGAAACAGCTGGTTGTACCTCAGATCAAGTTAACAACTGGCTTTTCTTCTTCTTTACCAATACAAGCAATAATTTTGAAACAATTTGAACCCAACAAAGAAATTCAAACTCAACAAATAGATTAAAGATTTCTGAAACAAAATTTTAACCGCCCGTTTTGATAACTTTGAGTATGATGCAAAATGGCTATACAATTTTTAACCCAAAATACTTTTGATATTTGTAGAACTTTATCGTTAATGCTAGAGCTATGCTAAAGCTAATGTCGATGGCGTCAAATGTGAAAAATAAGTTGACAACGTAAAAATTTGACGCCGGAAAATTTTAAACTGTTTCAACTTTTGTGCGTCATTGCGGTGTTGCTCAGAAAAACAAAAAAATATAAAGCTGTACCAACAAAACAATTTTGGGAGCGCTTCAAATGCGACTCTAAAAGCTCTGAGGTTTTATGATTGTTCTCCTAATTTATGAGCATTTATAATTGATTTCGGAGCCTCAGAACTTAAGATTCCGAAAAGACTCTTGCTTGAGCAATTTAGGACACTCCTGGTAAACTTTTATTTATGAGGGGTTTTGAGGAGTATCGGTGGTTTGTTTTTCTTTTCTTGATAATTTCAATATTTTCCGTTCGTCTGTCATTGTGATAATTTTGCGCTGTTCGGTTATGGTTTTATTAAATCTGTGAGAATTGTGCAAAAGTTGGTTCATTCCATTTGTTTAAAATGTTAATTTTGCTAAATGTTCACAAGAGGTTACACACACACAGGCTGTGAATTTTAACTTAATATTTTTCGCTTCGCATTTCTAAAAAATGTTACAAATTTCGAAAATAAATTACTCCCATGTACGAACCACATTAACAATTAATCACAAAATCCTTCTTAATTGAAAGGAAAAAGTAAAACTTAACAAGCCGAACTTAAGAGAATTAGACCGTTCATATTGAAATAATAATACAAATATATATATAAAACTTTTCATTAACAGTTAAAGCACACAAACTTACAAATAAGAAACATTCCTATATCACTCTTTTTGGATCCGAAATCTTTTTATGATTCGTTTAAGAGACTTTTATGATGGATTTGTGAGCAAAGGGCTCACACAATTTTCCATAAATTTTTAAATTTAAGCTTAAAATGCTCATGTTCAGTACTAAATTTTTGACGCTTTCATAGCAAAACACTTATATGAGTGTTTTAAAGCTTTATCTAAGCGGTTTGCTCATAAAAATAGTCCTAAGATTTTTAAGGTTGATATTGTTTGCTGGGTATATTCAATGCAGTATTACACAGCTGTTTTAACGTCGTCGACGTCGCTTATTAATCTACCAATCGCATAAAAAATATAGATATTGCAAAATAAATTGGTTAAATACGAGCTTAATAAACATACAATAAGTCAATGAACAGAACCGTGCATTGTACATTCTTCCGAAATGAATGTTGGTCTCCGGTTCATGAAATTTTTCTTTCATGAAATTCTGTGTTTGTAGGTAACAGAGGGTAACAAAGGCAGCGTGAATTTCCATACAGACTTTCATGTACTCTGAAATTCGTTTTGGTTTGTTATTCGTCTATATTAAACTGAAAAAAAAAATTGCTTGAATTTCATTCAGTGTAGACACGATAGAAAGTTTTAAATGAAATTAGAAAAGTTTTGTGAGAAAAATTTCATGTGTGATCCGAGACTTGATTAAAATCATGATATTAAACGGAAGCTTAATTTTATTTATAAAAATATATTTTTGTAAGGTTAATATTAAATTAGGTTGATTTAACCTGAAAAGCGCATGAAAAATCATCTTCGAAAAGCATAAAATCAACATTGTTTTCGATGTTTTTAACTTGTTATTTTAGTTTTGTCGAAAACAATACAGCTAATTTTGGTGTAATGAAATGGTTAGAACTAATGTATCGAATAACATCAGTGTACATCAGGCTTGGGGTGGCCAATTACTTTACGATTATCAATTACTTTAGCTGTAATGGTTTATTTAAAAATACCAATTTCCAATTACTTGGAATTGTAATAAAATTTTCAATTATAAATTCAATTACATTTTGTAATTTACAGTTATTAATTATAATTATAAATAATTATTAATGGTTTCACACTGATCGTTAGTTATTATAATAAGTAGTTCACAAATATCAATCATTATTTATATGTAATTGTTAATTGGCAAACTAATGACAAGTAATTCAATAGTAGCCATTGGATTATTTTTATCAATTACCTTAAATTTTTATTACAGTTTATACATTACTTGCAATTAGTAATTGCCTACCTCTAAATACCAATTGCAAGTAATTGTTAATTGCAGCAAATTACAAACAAGGGTTAATTGATGGTTATCAATTACAAATTACATCTAATTGGTAATTCCTGTAATTGTGTAATTAAGGACTGTCAACTGCTAACAAAATTATTTATTGGTTGGTATGTAATTATCACAAAACGTAATTGGCAACACCAGCTCTGGCATGTATGTGTTATACACACGTAAAATAATAAGTTAAAAGTATTGAAAACAAGATTGATTTTATATTTTCGATGGTGATTTTCCTTTGTTTACTTTTCATGTTAATTTAAGATGATTCAATAATAATCTTTAAACAATATATTTTGATATTAAGGCAACTTCAACTTTTGTTGATTCAATGCGGCAGTACTGTCGAATCAAAATGATATTTATGATGAAACAGTTATGGCTATTGTGAATTACGTGTTTCATTCCTTCGATCTCGAGAGCCTACTTTCACAGAACGCGCGCAGAGGCTTTCTTTTGACACTTATTGTTGAAAACTTTATTTTAAAATATTAATTCAACAAAATAAACCAAATGGATTTTATTATATTTATGTCAAAATAAAAGTAAAAAATGTTAGTATGCGTTGAATTCTCTAAAGGCCCTTAAGTGTAATACCATGGATGTGTTTGAAGTGGATAAGACTGAGTGGTCAACAAAATATGTGCAATCACTGAGTTGTCAAGAGCTTTGGATTAAATAAGAATGCATTGAAATATGTTTTGAATAAAGTGAAAGCAAAATTAATAACCTCACCCTTGAAACACTGAGACCGGCTGACCAGCTTGTCTCGAGGTTTGGTTGAAGGTGTGGAAAAAAATTCAGAATAATGCCATATTACAATCAACATTTTCTAAAGTGTTAAATATTTTGAGTAACTTTAAATTGTAAATGGTTAACCAAACAAAGATGTATGGAACCGATGTAAAAATAATTACCCGATTAATCGCCATTTGTTTCATAACTGGAATCGATGCCAAGGCAAATGTTTCTTTCTTCTGTTCAAGTTATTATTTCTCAGTCGAGATGTGACCACTTAAACTGTGCTCGTTTGTCACTTCTATTTATCCTGGTAGCTGTTATAATTCCTGTTGCATTATATCAGTCCACAGAATATGCTCTTCTGGTCTCATATGTGTGACACATTTTTCCAATGTCAGGGTTTTGTATCCATAAATCCTTTAAGAAACCAAAATTGTTTGGAGGTTGTTTTGCTTCTTTGGTCTCAATTGGTTGACTTAATAAATTAATTGACTGTGCAGTATATTATATATAAAGTGCCCTGGAGACCATCAACAAAACCATCAATCACAAGGTTGGATGCGTGCGGTCGTTGTTCTTCAGGTACATTTGCGTATCGGCTCTGTTGATCGAAAATCAATAAGTTTTGTTTTTTATTTTGACGACTGATTGTTTGTACGTCTCCACTTGTGCTTGACAAAAAATTTTTTTTATGTTTTCGTGCACACAATATCGCGCATGAAAAATAATTCAAAACTTAAATATATCAGTTGTGCTTTGTTTTCTCATGAAAAATATTAAATAAAACAACATGTTTAAATTTTTCAACAACAAAATTGCAAATGGAAACAAATATTTTTCAGTTGTGCTGTGCTGTTTTACCACAAAGAGCTTTGCAAATAACACTGCACACAAAGTCAACAATATATCATCATTCGATATTTTTTCATGCGTATACTATGACGGCAAATTACAAAGCTATTATTTGTATGTCTTCCTCAAATTCTACAATTATACGACACTCACACATATGCACTGATTGATGGTTTTGTTGATAGTCTCCAGGACACTTAATGATTTTAAAATTTAGTTAAATTTTTTTAGAGCACAAAATTTTTCTAAACTGCATTACTTTTGCTGTTGAAACCAAGCGTATGACGATTTGGTGGTTTGCCGCTTATTTAAATTACATCGCAGATGATGACAACAATTTTACATTTATCAGTGCCCACTGTAGGATGTTTCATTGAATAAAAAAAATGTCATGTTCATGCATTTTGTGGTAGAACATGTGCATCAAAAAATATTTTTTTTTTTTTGTTAAATGCAGAAAAATATTGCAATTGGTTTAGAAAAAATACTTCGCTTTAAATCAACCAGAATTAATATTAATTTTAAATTGCGATTATGTTTGTAGACTTTCAACTTGTTTAGCTTTAGAATATCAATAAGCATCACAATTTAATTATCTTTTTATTGCGAAAAATATTGTAATTTGTTTCAAGGTAATACTTGACATTTTTTCTTTTTAAATGAACAAAGATTAATGGTAATATTAAATTGGTTGATTATGTTTGTAGACTTTCAATAAAATCCACATTTTCTCATATCAATTCTATATTAAAATTTTTGTGTGTGTGCACAGTTAAAATGGAAAATTTTTGAAAACTCAATGTGTTTTGAGTTTACTTTCAAATACTTTTTCAAGTCATTAACATTTTTATTTCGAAATATAAGTATGTACATATAATAGAATTTTCAATAAATTAGTTTTGGTTTCCTTCACGATCGTTTGCATTGGTGAAACAATTAACATCTTGACCTGCTTAAAATTAGTTAAAGCTTGCAAAAGTTATGTAAAAATTGGTGGTGAAAATTTAGAAAAAATTGATGGAGTGAATTTTTTGATGAAAATCTCTTATACCGTTTTTAGCACAACATTTTCAAATAACGAAGCAATTTCAGCCAACCAATCGGAAACGTTAATAAATTTTATTTCAATAAACCGTAAGCACCAATATTTAAGATACTTTTCAGTCAGCTCTTTCAAGTGTAAGATGACCTTTTATTAGAAATTTATGTGGCATTTGCTTCTACGTGTAGGTTGCACGTTGGACCTTTGAGCATTTGTATGATTGTGGTTTGTTTAAGAACAAGAATAACGTTGTAACATGACCCAAAGGTTGAAATGCGATACAACAACTGGTTTCAATCTAATAAATTTTCATGGCAGGCAAACAGTTAGCAAGAAACAAAAAGCAAATAAAAACCAAAATCCTGAAAAAAAATACCACACGTTTTAAGCAAACAAAAGCACAACATTTAAAAGTAAGTTATGTTAGTCCCATTGTGCTGCAGCAATTGTTGCATAAGGGCTATAGCTTTTATACCATTTAAATGTGTCGCACATTTATTTAATATACAACTCAATTTATTAGAAAATTGTTTTTAAGAAAATGACTTGCAGTGTGGCCTTAAAACACATTTTTAAAAATTGGTTTATATTCAACAAAATCATAAATTTGTAGCTCGCAAAAGAAAAAAAAATTATTTGTCTGTAATTTATTATTTTAGGTCAAAAGGGCATTTTAGGTGTTTTTGCTAGTCTTTCAGCATGTCTATATATGCCATAACATTTCGCTGATGGTACTCAGCTCGCCAGCAGATTGAAAAACCTTGTTGAAATTTTTTAAATATACTCAATATTCTATTATTTTTGTTTAACAAGGTTTTTGAGTCTACTGACGAGCTGAGTAGCATCAACGAAATCGGCAGCATATAGACATCGCACTGAAAGACTAGGCAAAAACTAAAACTTTTTCACCTAAAATAATTTCTGTCTCTTTCACTATTTCGAGCATTTTTGTTCGTTCGCATAAACACATTTGAGGCAACAACAAAATTTTGAAATTCTTTTATTATAAAATGTTTTATGCGAACGAATAAAAATGAAATAAAATAGGCAGTAAGTTTCAAGTAAAATTGCTTAATAGCGAATAAATCATTTTAAAATATTTGTCTGAAATTGCCACGTTTGGTTTCTAAAGCTTTTCTTAGAAAAGAACAAATCAGAATATCCAACTGAAAACTCTAAAAAAATGGAGAGTGTTTTATTTTTAATGCTACATTTGTTTTCCCTTTAAGTTTTGTAGGAATGTTCAGAAAAGTACCTGAGTGTTCGAGAATCCGAATTTACTTAGAAAGTAACATTTGTTTTGCGTTTTTAGTCAGAGTATTAAATGTGTTTAGCTAAAATTAATCTAATTTTAAATTTAATTTTTGGTTATTAAATTTAATAAAACAACAAATAACAACGTCTATGTTCGATGGGACAAATATTTATTATCCTCCAACTTTATACTTCCAATTTTGGATTAGATTAGAGAGTAACGATACCCAATACGCTGATCCGTTAGCGATACTCAAGAATAAATATCGCCGATACCGATTCCGATACGCTTGTATCGTAAAATGATTAAATTCAGCTCAAGTGAAAATTAAGCAAATTTAGTAGAGTAACAACTTTTGTTTATTAATGAGGCGTTCATATCATCAAAATTTTCAGTACATTTAAGTTTCTAAAATTTAAAATTTCAAACAAAAAAACGTCTGCAATACATATGATTTTACAAAATAAACCATTTCTTTCAGTTTAGATTTTCTCAGACTTAAAATTGATTTAAAAACAACAAACTGAATTTGAATTATAAAAGGAATAATATTTAAAATTGAATTTAGCTAAAAATTTTTAAAATTTTGCGAAGATAGACGATGTCTTAAAATCCGTTTGAAGCAGATCTGCAGTGGAAAATAGTCTTTCTCTCAGATGCGATAGAAATAAGTCGTTTTGATTTTATGCTCTGCTTTTAATTTGTTATTTCTCATAGTTATCATGCAAAAATAAAGAGTTGAAAATTTTTTCAGAAAACTTTAAAGAAAAATATAAGTTTCGACACATTGACAGTAAAGTATCGCCAATAGCGATATATCGAAAATTAGAGGTATCGCCGATATATCGGTATCGGTATCAGTATCGGTTGGCTAGTTTTATTATTACATTCAATTCTTTCACCAAGACATGCTGTAGTTTGCTGACTGCCCTAATTTATTGAGATATATCTCAGCTATATATGGACCGATGTAAAATAATTTATTTTGGATTTTCTGGCTTTTGGCATAGATGTGTTTCATTTTTCTAATATCTATCACATATTTTCAGAGGGTGCTTAAGTTTTTTCTTAATGGAAGTTTCTTCCTTGGTCCGATGTTGACCATTTATGAACTTGATCTGTGCTGTACTTTAAAATGTATTCTTTAAATCTTATCCTTTTGAATTTCTTTTGCGGACTGTGTCCTGTTTTCAACAGACGGAATATTTTTAATGCGTTACATATGGAAGTGTCAAGGAAAAATATTCCTGTAATGTTTTATATCTTCAAAAAAATTTTTTTTTTTAAATAGGAAATTTTAGGTAAAGCAATTTTTAAGAATAATTTTGATACAATCAATACCACAATAACTCAATTCAATTCACAGACCCAATTCTATTGTTTAATGTCGTCAACATCATCAAATTAAATTCACTGAAATTAATTTTGATTTTAATATTTGTATTTTTAGGTGGTTGATTTATTTTAATTTAAAATTCGAGCTCAAGGTTCTTTTTATAAAAATATTATAACTTTTTATAAGGACCTTGGGCTTGAATGTTAATTAATATCTACAAAGAAATAGTTCAAATAAACTAGGATCAATTGATTCATATAAAAATAGTAAACGATGCCACTAGAGTTGTGAATTGAACCAATATTTTGAATTATTAATAAGAAACTTCTCTACATGTTTCTGACATGGTTCAAAAAAGCTGCAGATATTTTATTTTAGAGGCTGAAGCTAAGCTACGGCTGGGAAATGTATACATCCAGCACTATTTTTATATACTGTTTGCTAAATCTTGAAATCGTTAAAATTATAAGAAATTCATGAAAGTTGCTGATCATAAATAATTAATTAAAAATTTAGAAATAATTAAATTAGTTATTTGAAAATGTAGAAAAGAAATCAAAGAAATAAGCGAAGTTCGTCTATTTCGAATCATTTTCAATCGTTCGCATAAAAATTGTGCTGCAACAGTATATAAAATAGTGCTGGCTGTAAATTTCACAGTAGCTTAGCTTCAGTCTTTAAAATAAAAAATTGGCAGCTTTTTTAATACAAATGTAAATTTAAAATTTTATTTTATATTAGAAATTAGATGTTCGAAATAGAAGAAATGGCTGTAAAAATAAGCGAACAAAAAGCATAAATCAATTACTACAAATAAAAAGTAAAATTGTTTTGGAATGTGGGTCATCTAAATAATATACCACCATCTAAATATTCTCAGTAGTTTTAGTTTGAACAACTTATACTAAAACCACTGTCTAAAATCCTGCTACCATTTAGTTGTCATACAGATTTTATAGACTCTTACCACTTGGCTCACACGGTATCATTTACTAGACTTGTCGACCTGTTTCACTTGTTCGTTTTGCTAATAATCAAATAATCATGGCAAAATGAACAGTGAACGAGTTCGACCCAAGTCTAACTTACACGAAATTTGTTTGGAGTAAGAAAATGCCTTTTCTGTTCTCCTGGTGATTTCCATTAAAATTTAATCTGGCATCTATTCTGTAAATCGCTAAAATCATAAATTCTGTTTAGCGGTTTTATGATGAACACAATTCTGTAACTTAAGTTTTTAATTTGAAAATATTTTGAAATTGAATTCGTTGCTTATTTCAGCTTTTATTTCATTGCTAAAGTGCTAAAATTTAGCTATTTTGGGAATTTTGCATTAGAAAATATCAAATTAAAAATTTTTAGCAATAAAATAAACTAAAATTTCGACAAATTCAACTTCAAGATATTGCCAAATCAAGAAGCTTAAGTTGCAGAATTGTATCGTCGATAAAAGCCGCTAAACAAATTTATAGATTTTTAGCGATGGAGATTTTGATTTACAGTACTCCGTTATAAAATCACTGAAAGAAAATATGCTTGCCAGATCACTGCATCATTAGCTCCATTCACAATCTTGTGCATGTATGATTTACCAAAGTATGCAATTGGAAATATTTTCCATGGACTGTGAATGCTCATTGTTTTTTAGTTTGCTCTGCAGAATTTATAATTCTCTTTAAACCTCTTGTTCGCACCTGTTGATTTGCAATCAAGCATTGCATATAAAAGCAACTAAATTTTGGTCTGACATATAAGCGTAGTAATTGCATTACTCTGTATTTTGTTATTGTAGAGTAAATAAATGCTAACCGGTTTTGTAATTACAATGATGCTTTGCAATTTAGGAGAACTGTGAAAGAGCAATTTTATGCTTGTGGTGTCCAAATTAATGCAGGTTTTGAGCCTCTGATCAAAATTTCGATGCAGAAATTTTTCCTGAAGCTGTTCGATCATAATAAGACCTATTCAAATCTCGTGTAAACGGCATTGCATTTGCAAAAACTTATAGCATTTTCTATACGTAACAAAATACATAGCAATACAATACCTGCTACTTGTGTATGTATATATTTACACTTGATTGCAAATCAACAGTTGAGAAAAAGAATCAGAAACAAATAGAAACTTTTGATTTCTGCAACAAAAAGCAGACCAAACTGAAGCAAGAGAGCATTCACAGTCGATAGAAAATATTAACAATTATATAATTTTGCAATCATAAATGCACAATATTATGAATAGAGCTAATATTGCCTGAGTTGAAACGTGACCTTGAGTTTGATACTACTGAATGCACATAAAGTAATGTGACTTTATTTTGTTTTTACAAAGCAACGAAAACTCGGCACTGAAATAATGTAGTTTGATGTTTTGGAATCAGTTAATGTCCGATGGTGGTGCGGAGAAACTTTAAAAGAACACAAGTAATGAATTTTGTTAAAACAAGGCTCGCCCTAGTAAAATTTATCAAGCTAAAATATTGGAAATTTTCTTCTAATTATTTTATGATTTTTTTAATCTGACTGCAGCGTATTTGATATTTAAAGTTCAGTTACTGGTATAATATTGCAACATCCAATAAGAATTTTAATTAAGTTTTCTGTCACATTAATTTTAGTTTGTGATAATGTGTTTTAAAATCCTTTAATTTAAATCTCTTAACACATTTTAGAAGTGCTTTATATTATTCCTTAAATATTTTTCTTCAGCAAATTTCTAGCTATTTTGCCACTTTTTGCTGTCATTATTTTTGCCATCTTTGTATAGCATCTTTGAAAACATTATAGTTGTCTCGGACTTTAGGTGTCGTTTAAACGGCAAACTTATGACAGCCCAAAGCCTTTTGTTCGCTTTAAATGTAAAAATTTATGGCGCTTAGCATAATGCTAAGAGAAACAATTGAATGCACATTTTAGATTTGGTGTTGAAACAAATATTGTAAAATTTTAAATAAAAAAGAATAAAACTTGGTG